>JAUZTB010000127.1:32294675-32305005 GCA_034780895.1 Rhynchobatus australiae | reverse complement strand
CCCCCACCCACCTACCTTCCCGCCCTCACCTGGACTCACCTATCACCTGCTAGCCTGTGATCCTCCCCCTCCCCCAACCTCCTTATTCTGGCTTCTGCCCTCTTCCTTTCCAGCCCCGATGAAGGGTCTCGACCCGAAGCGTTGACTGTTCATTTCTCCCCAAAGATGCTGCCTGACTTCCATGGCTCTCTGACATAGAAAACTACAAAGATTAACAATCCTCAGAGAGACGAGCGAGTGCCTCCTTATTCTGAAACTATGTTCGAGATACCACACACTGGGGAAACATTCTCTCAGCATCCATCCAGTCAATCACCCCTTAGAATGTTAAGTCTTTCAATAAGATCAGTCTTGTTCCTGGGGAGTGTTGTAGAAGAGAGGGACCTTGGAGTTCAGGTACATGGTTCCCTGAAAGTGGAGTCACAGATAGATGGGGTGGTGATGAAGGCTTTTGGCACACTGGCCTTCATCAGTCAGGGCATTGATTATAGAAGATGGGATGTTATGTTGTAGTTGTATAACGTACTGGTGAGGCTGCAGTTGGAGTACTGTGTTCAGTTTTGGATCACCCTGCTATAGGAAAGATGTTATTAAACTGGAAAGAGTGCAGAAAAGATTTCTGAGGATGTTGCCAGGGCTCAAGGTACTGAGTTATAGGCGAGGTTGGACAGACTAGGACTTTTTCCTTGGAGCATATTAGACTGGGAGATGGTCTTGTAGAAGTGTATAAAATCATGAGGCACATAGATAGAGTGAGTTCACTTGGTCTTTTTTCAAGGGTTGTGGAATCAAGATCTAGAGGGCAGACGTTTAAGGTGAGAGAGGAAAGATTTAATAGGAACTAGAGGGGCAACTTTTTTTACACACAGATGGTGATCTGTATATGGAATAAGCTGCCAGAGGAAGTGGTTGAGGCAGGTACAATAACAACTTTTAACGATAGTTGGACTGGTACATGGATAATAATAGCTTGGATTGGCATCTTGGCCAGCATGGACCAGTTGGCCCGAAGGGCCTGATTATTTGCTGTATGACTCTATTCTTCTGTACTCCAATGAATAGAGGCCCAACCAGCTCACTGTCTGTCTTACCTGCTAGGTATATTGAGTATTTTCTGTCATTAGTTCAGATTTCCAGAATCTGCAGTTTTTAGTTTTACATAATATCGGAAGTTGTTATGTGCAGACAAATTGGAGTTTTAAGTTAAATAAAATCCTAGAGTTATAGTATTAGAATCATTGTCACACAGCATGGAAACAGAGCCTTTGGGCCACTGAGTCCAAGTCAGCCATAAAGCACACACTTACACAATCCTACACTAACCCCATTTTATTTTCCCCACATTCCTCTCAACTCTCCAAAGATTCTACCACATCATGTAGGAGAAAACTGGAATATCTGGAGGAAACCCACACTGTCACAGGGAGAACATGCACCTGAGGTCAGGATTGAACTCGGGTTGCTGGAGCTGTATGGCAGTAGAACTGACACCTTCAGCATCTGGCAATGCAGAGACTGGCTTGTATCTGGTATGGAAGGAGGCATTAAAGCTGGACATCCTTGTTCTTTTGGCAACCCATAGTTGCAACTCAAGCAGAAAAGCTTGGAAAGTAGATCCTGATCTTGATGCAACAATCTTAGTCTTTCTCTACATATTAAAGCTGGACATCCTTGTTCTTTTGGCATCCCATGGCTGCAGCTCGAACACAAAAGCTTGGAAACTAGGTCCTGGTCTTGATACAACAATCCTAGTCCTTCTCTAGATGGTCTTGCAGAGGCACAATGTCCAGCTCCCCCAGACAAAGTCTGAGGGGATAGGAAGAAGGAGCAAAGTGCACAGTTAACAATCCATTTGTACAGTTAGTAGAACTACTGCCTCAGCTCCACTGAAGAATCCTGACCTCTGGTGCCATCCGTATAGAATTTGTACACACTCACTGTAACTTTGTGGATTTCTTCCCACATTCCAAAAGCATGCAGGTTGGTACATTAATTAGCCACTGTAAATTGCTGCTGGTATAGGTAAGTGGTTGGTATAATTGGATATCTGGTGCTTGGTGCAGACTCAGGGGTCAAGGGGCCTGTGTCCATGCGGGGTGACTCTAATGCAATAGATTCCAAAATAAGAGCCAATTTACTCTCTGTAAAGGATTCCCATGACCTCACCTTTGGTGCAAACATGCCTGATAAAAGAAGGCATAACTATTTTCACTATCATGGAAACAGGGACCCTTTAATTTAGAAGGTGCCAGTAATTGTAATGAAATTATGTCCTTTCTGAGAAGTTCTGTGAGGTGGAGATCCCAGCTACATTCTGGTTTCAGCCATTCCAGCTGAACTTCTTGAGGGACAATACAATTGAAATGAGGGAACTGCCTTCATGGGCTAGAAAGTTGGTCAGGTTTAGTAGCAGGATTGCCTGCCAAGTGTCCCAGGACCTATGCCATAATTTGGGCCTCTTAATGGCCACCTGAGTCACTGTGGATATGGATGAAGAGTTTGAGGAGCCAAAAATAACTTCTAGTACTGCCTGTAAAATTTGAACTTTAATATATTTTAACTTTGACCACCAATTCATCACAGCTCTCCATTGTTTTTATCTTGCCACTTATGATTTAAACAAAGTCTAAAGTTCATTTACTACATGTACAATCAGTATAGCCCGGAAAAAAAAAATTTACAATGAAACAGATAGAAATAACGGCAATCCGGTGTGTGACAAACAAGTCAGTAGCTGTTGTTTTATCTCTGGAGTTTGGATTTAGATCCAGCTTTGAATGGTAAAATCTAACCGTTCCTTCTACTGACTAAAGTTTGTCAGGCATCAATTGTCAACGGAAAGTGGCTCATTATTTGCAACAAATTGAACTACATTGGAACTAAAACAGTGCAACAGACATAAGGATGGTTGCTTTGGTAAATTGTAAATAAAATCACTGGGTTATTAAGCTTTTTAAAAAAAAAAATCATGTCTTTTTAGCAAAAAAAAAACAGGTATTGTTTCAATCCAGTCATTACACCCTACCCTTGTGATGCTCATTCTACAAGCAATTGGAGATGATTTTCAAGTCTAAGCTCTCATACAATGTCTTGCAAAATTTAGTGGGGAATTAGCTATCTCATTGACACCCAAAGTTATCTGCTTACTTCACCACTTTTGCCTTGTATTTAGAAATATTGCTGTGTGATCTATTTTGAAGAGTGGTCCATTTTACAAGTGATTTTTAACTGACCTACCTTCTGCAGCCTGCTCAAGTGATGACTCCACACCAATCATTTTCACTTCCTAAAGTAAGACACGTAAAGTCTGTCATCATGGAGAAGCAGAGACCTAATTTAAATGGTGGTGTTGGTCCCCATGGAATGATCAAGCCATGTGTGCCTTTTTTACTATGGGCCCTGTGCATCTTGTATTAGTAAGAATCCACTTCCAATGCTAACAGTTTATTCACACAAGAATGTTCCATTTCTCTTTGCCAGTGGGTGCAGGCATGTTCCTTCTGCACCTCCCCTGGCACTCTCCACACCCACCCACCCTCACAGCAGTTTTGAATCAACTTTTTTTTTTAAGTATTGACATTCTGGATTTGAAGTAAACAAGTCATGATTATTAATATCTCCTGAAACTTGCCCTCTGTGTTAGGGGTGTGGAAGGATGCCTAATCCCCACCCTGTACTACTTATTCCTGCTTCAAATTAAAATCAGTCCATCCATCTTGAAAGTTCCCTTTAATTCTCCATTTAAGCAAAGGAAACCAACACAAATTAAACTTTTCCACATAGCTCATCCTAGTTACTCAGCCCTGTGTTCTCATGGGTAATAGCATTTTTCCCTTAAGTAAATGATCAGACAAAATACAAATTTCCAGATGGGTTCCTCCTGACCAATGGAATACAAAGTAGTTATACAACCTCTTTATCTGTATTTTCTCTCTGCTAAAGTATCCTTCTGAAAAGCTTCCTTCAGCAAAAAGAAATAATTTCAGTTTTCAACTGGTTAAAGCAGTGCACAGTATCTCAGCTGTTTTTAACCTGGAGAAACTTTATTATATGTGAGTGATTTTCTGTTATCACTTTAGTTTACACTCACCATGTGCTTCTGAAAAGTTAGATGTGCCACAGCAACAGTGATGCAGAACATGACTGCAGACAATAATCAGTGTATAATCTGGTTTAAAACAACCACAGCAAATAAGGACGAGAGTTATTGCCAGTAAATGGAAAGACAGTAGGATTCTTTTTCTCATTTGTCAGAAATATTTATCATATATTGGCATAGCTGTGATTTATTAAAACAGAGCAGACTTTGTTTAAAAAGAAACTGGTTTGGCAACAGTTCTACATTTGTTTACATGAAGCAGTTGAAGTTAGTTGTGGCACTATCTTGTCATGATGTTTTGTGCTGAAAATGAGGCAGATCCCTTTTCCTGTTTGTCAGAATGTGGAGCTGGGGCATCTTAAGCAAACTGATGGCATTAATGAAATACTGATAGGTCCAGAGTGATTTGTGACTTGCAATGAAATATGAGCTATTGGCTGTTTCTGATGTTTGAAGATCACCGCAGATTTCTAGCAGACTGACGTTACTGTGGAAACAAGCCCATAAAGAAGTTGAATTATTACTTCATGTAGTTAAGTTACTGTCTGTTGGACTTACTATAACTGTGAACTCATAAAATATTTTTACTAACAGCTGTTGGTTTGACTATTGCAAATGATGTTTGTACATTTTGCATGTTGCTCTCAGATTCACCTTTAACAGGTTCTTTCATAGTGGTCTTGGAGTAACCAAGTGGTGAAGCAAACCTGCCAACCAGCCTCTGCATGTTTTCAAGGACAATGTCGAAGGTTAAGTGTGCAGTTCTTCTCAGGAGTTAGCTTTGGAATCCATATGGTTTGGTATTCACCCAGCCAAAGTAGTGATTGCATTACCAGCTGCCATCTGGGAATAAAGCCACATCCCCTTCTTATATTACAAGAAGTGATGATTATCCTCTTCTATATCACTAAGAATTGAATCCTGACTTCTTCCTTAAAACTGAACATGCCTAGAAAAGATATGAAATGATCCCTACACACCTCACTTGCAACAATATACTTGCCATAAACTCCAGGAGATAAACTACTTTATTAAAGAAGCTGGAATTTTAAGAGGAAGACCGTCTGCCTGACTGCCCTCATCAGCCTCAATGGAAAGACAAGTGGGGCTGAGTTTACATGACATTAGCATGCAGAAGGGTTGAATCATACTAAAAGTGAGAAAGGCACCTTGTGCACAAAAAAAAATCAGTCCTGCCAAATATCCGGCTGTGATGTGGAATAAGTATTGTCTCATTTGTTTGGCAAGCAAAGTTGAGGTGTGAGAAAGGCAAGAAAGATTTGAATCATGGCAAATGATGTGGCAATGTATTTTAATGCACATCATCATGTGCTCAACAATGATGAGAGAGGGAATCCATTAGGTTGCAGTATTTGATATCTTCATATACAATATTAGTTGGGGGAGCTTGTTCATTCGTGCATTTGGGGATTTCTAAGTCAGAAAAATTCAATAGTGAGGTCACTTTTATCAGAGTTGTTGAATTAGTTTGACCAAATATGGTATTTAAATCATAAAACTGTTTCAAGATCATCGTTAAACAGCCCCAAGAGGACTTTTATGTAGACTTCTTCTAGCATACAACAATTTTATATAAAAATATTTCTGCTGAGACTGTAAACAAACACAACTTACCACATTTAAGACAAATGTAAGCTTTTGGCCACAGACAGAATCAATCATGAGACCTTGTCTTCATTTCGAAGTCTGGGATTGGGATATTGTGGTACACTTCCTTTCATGGTGATTGGCTTCAAATTCAGCCACAGTGATGCAAGTCCTCCACTCTAACAGCCGCTAAAGGTCTTTGAAGGAATGACTCTGGACTGAAAGAATCCTTTTCCCAGAGTAAAAGATTGCTTTGGGGTTTTGAATACAGCAGCCTTGTTTGAGAAGCCACAAAGAGTGCAAGTCATGAAAATGCCAAAGTTTTCCACTTACACATAGAATTCTGAGGTCAAAGTTAAGCAATAACTTATTAGAATCCAAACAATATACTATGCACTGTGCATAGTCTGTCTTCTGTGTTTCAAAATGGATGTGGAGGCACTGGTGAATATGCAATAAATACATGAATGATGTCACAACTGTCAGATTACAACTGTCAGATTATAACTGTCATGAGAGACTAAATAGGTTGGTGCTCTTTCTACTAAAGAAGAGTAGGCTGAGGGGGCAATGGAATAGAGGTCATTAAAATTATTGGTTGTGTAGATTCAGAGATGTTTCCCAATATTTGAGGCCATAAAGATAAGAGTTACTAATAAAATCTGAAAGGAAATTAAGGAGCTACCTCTTCACTGAGAGCGGTTAAATGCAAAACTTCTACTGTTGAGGCAAATAGCAAAGGTGTATTTAAAAGAAGGTTAGGTAAAGGTGGGATTAGATAAAGAAGGTGAGAGAAGGCTTGTATGGAGCATTAACACTACTCCAGACCAAATTGACTGAATGCTCATTTCCCATGGTGAAAATTTAATGGAGTTCCTTACAATAAGATGAATTTTGCAATATTGGCATTAAATCAGCAAAAACACACGTGGGAAACCTTCATGCTTGTAGGATTTCCCAAGGTTTAACCTAACTATTTATTTACAGCAAACTGCCAGCCTATATTGGGCCCAGCACTGGGAGTTTATCAAAGCAAATGGGTGGTTTGAAACAATATAATTAGGAACCCAGGAATGCTGCAGCCAAAATTTCACAGGATGTGGTCATTTAACAATAAGTGGCCACAGGGGGAGAAGAGGTTCCAACCTTTCCAAGTGCTCAAAGCCTTTATTTCCCAACAACAGCAGCAAAAACAACATTCATTTATATAATGTCTTTAATATGGTAAAAAAAAACAAAGTTCCTTACAAGGACATCATAAAAAATACTGATGACGAGATGCACAACAGATTTGCTATTCTCCCCACTGTTCCCATCTGCCCTCACCACCTCCCTTATTTGGTTTCATGCGGAGGGCAGATTTCATCATCTGCAGCTCTTTGTTACCCCTGCCTATCACCTCCCAGCCTCTGCCGCTATACCGCCCCACCCCCCATCTGCCTGTCACCCCTTCTCACCTGGATCCATCTATCCCTTGCCAGCTCTTGCTCCATCCCTTCCCTCTCAACTCTTTATTCTGGCTATCTCCCCTCTATCTTTCAGTCCAGATCAAAGATCTCGACCCGAAACATTGACTGTCTATTTCTCTCCACAGATCCAGCCTGATCCACTGAATTCCTCTGAACAGCTCGCTTTTTGCTCCAGATTCCAGTATCTGCATTCTCTTGTCTTAATACAAAAAGATATTAGGGGGAAATAGTCAAGAGTGTGTGGTTTTAAGGGTGCATTTTAAAGGAAGACAGTGGGGTGAGAAGATGGAATGGTTAGAGGAGGAAAACCTTGGCCCTAGGGTTCTGAGCAGCTGGTGGTGGCAATGGTGGAGCAATTAAATTGGGGATTAGAAAGAAACCAGCATTAGAGTAGCAGAGATATCTAGGAGCGTTGTTGCAATAAATATATGACTGTGAATGGACTTTAAAAACTATGTGTATTGTGTGATATGACTTTTGACAGACTGTTGCATCAGGTACTGCTGAAAGTTGAGTGTTGACTGCCTTAAATAAAGGATGTTTGTTTAGTAGCTGTATCTTTGTTACCTGCCTTACTGAACAGCAATAGGAAAGAGCCTATGGGCACTACATCACTGACAGTTTTGTGGTGCTGCTGCTTGCTGAATTGTGTCAAGTCAGTGATTATGTCACCGGTAGGGTAATTGACTACAGTACATCACCCCTTAGTGGAAGTCAATGGCAAAAAGAATCAAAAGGGAGTTGATGGGCATATGCAAAAGAGAATAATGTACAAGGAATGAGAAAAGAGTGGGAATGGGACTACTGGGATTGCTCCCCTGGGAGCCAGCATGGATTTGATGGTTGAGTAGTATCCTCTGTGTTATAAATATATGTGTTAAGTAATGGAGAACTGGACTCTCTGAGTAGGGCTGCGATGAGGGAAGACAGTAGTCATGGCGCATATGTTGGTGAACTTGAGAGTTCTCAGCCACTAGCCCTGCACATGGAACAAACAGAAATGTTCCTCTGAACAAACAACATCACCGAGGTCCCAGGGGAGGGCTCAGAACAGAGAAGCGCAGTCATATGTGAAATAAGGAAGGTGATACTGTCGCTGATGCTAGGGCTGGATGCACATGGGACACTGGTGAGTTTCATGCCGTATGCTATAGACAACATCTCTAATGAGGGCACAGCAAAAACCTTAAAGGGACATATCGGGCTTCAGAGATTTTCAAGAGTTTCAAGTTTGTCACATGCAGCCAGGATCCAGAGAAAACAGCTGGTGAACATATGTATAGGCTAAATACGCCAGCAAACCGGTGCAATTTCCAGACCATTTTAGATCAAATGGACACTCTGCAGACTGGGAAATGAGAGAATCCAGGTAACACTAACGGACACACTGGACCTAATGTTCAGGGAGCGTGCAGAATAGCCGGCAGTATGGAGAGAGTCCGAGGACCGTGGAATAGTTTAACTCGGGACAATTCTGTGAGGCAGGCTGGAAACAAAGCAACAGAATTGGTAGTGTAGGTTTTGTCATCTGCATGGCTGTGTCACGTTGAAGCTGCAAGTAGGTTTGGTGAGAAACAGGAGGTTACAGGCATGCCAGAGGAGTGAAGGCTGTGAGGATTGTGCATGAGAAAGGTGGGAGACTTCCAAGTGATGTTCTGGGAGCCACCAGACTCAGAAAGCCTGTCCAAATGCCCCTGTGCTGGAACTGCCACAGAACAGGGGAATATTGCAGGGGCATTGCAAGTCCCTGAAGAAGATAGCAAAGACAGTGGACCTCATTCCCCTGGATGCAAGAGGGCAAAGGTGTATGCAGTCTCACTGAGATGCCATCTATTTCGGATTGGATAGGGTGTGTTGAATGGAATATACTGTACGTCTGCATAGCAGATTAAAAACAATTCAGCATAAGCCACCTTATCAATTAAGAATGTCAAGATCAGTATTCATATGGATAAATGCAGCGAGCAATCTGTTACAGGCCTGGCTGTGTATCAGAAACACCTCAAACACTTTCTGCTGAGGTTAAGTAAACTGATGTTGGCATCTATGCAGGGGGAGCTCTCCAGGTTTCATGGGAGATAAATTACTGGGTTGCCACGGGAGACAGATGTGTCCAGCTGGCCATCGTATTAATCAGCCAGAGCCATGTACTGGTGATCATGACTGCCAGCTGTGTTGAGAGAGGGACTGTGCCTTTGAGAGAATCACAGTCTTGGGCAGTGAAGAGATCCAGGAGCCGCTCAAGCTTTGAGGTGCACTGGCCCCACCCAACAAACCACAGGTCAACTGGCTAAGAGGTCTGGAGCAGGCAGACCCCATGGTGACTGGCTACAGCTCTAACAGGTATTCGTGGAGAACAAGAAATCAATGGCCACTGTTCCAAAACCTTAGGAGGTAAGAGAAAGTATACCTTGGGACTGAAGTATAAGAAGATAAGGAAGTAGGACGATTAGGATATGAGAAATGATGCAGCGACACCATTGAAGCTAAGTATGATCATTATAAGAAGAATGTGAAGCTTGGGCCATAAGGCAGGAGAAGCAGAAAAGTGCATGTTTTCCAGGGGGAGGTGGACTAGACTTTGGACCAATGCAGTGTAAAGGCTGCATGTAAAAGCATTTGACAAAAGATCAAATGAAAGAGCTGTGGTTAAATCACATGATGGCGACTGGAAAGGTGACATTTCCAAGATACGTAGCTGCTGCATGAGCTGGTAATATCAATGAAAAATAAAACTTTTGAGGGCATAAAGAGAATATTAAGAGCATTTTTCAAAATGCATGGATTTGCAGTGTTGTCTTTTTGGATGTCTGCCAGCAAGTAAGCTTTTAGAAACATTGATCTGGGACAGGATTAATAGTCAACGGGAAGAAAATAGATTAATTAAGGCAAGCCACCATGGGTTTGTTAAGAGTAAGTCGTGCTTAACCAATTTGATAGAATTTTTTGATGAGGTAACAGATAGAGCTGATGAGGATAATGTGGTATACATGGACTTAAAGAAGGCTTTTGTTAAGGTGCAATTCAACTGCCTTATAAGCAAAGTTGAAGCATATGGCATAACAGGCAGGTTGAAAGCAAACTTTCGGAGTTGGTGAAGTAACAGACAACCGAGGTATCTGGTGCATAGCTGGAGGAAGGTGAATAGTGGAAT
>JAUZTB010000127.1:32102544-32115686 GCA_034780895.1 Rhynchobatus australiae | reverse complement strand
TCCCCTCCACCAGATTTCTTAATGGTCCATGAACACTACCTCGTTATTTTTTTTGCACCATATGTTTTATAATTTATAGCAACTTTGTCTTTTGCTGTTTTGCAGCAGTACAATTTCATATCATCTAAGTCGGTGATAATAATTCTGATTCAACAGTCATAAGATAATAATTCCTTCAGGAAAATGGACAACTTTCACTTGGATTGTGTTGTAAAAGGAAGAGGCCAACTCTTTTGTAGAGCAATCTAGTTAGTCCCAGATCTGGTCTCTTTCCCACATTCAGTTTTATTTTTTCCCCCCCCCATATTATTTATCCACACCATCAGGCAATGCATTGAGCTATGTAGTTTTTAGTTCAGGAAGTGGTTTCTCTCTTCTGAACACTTCATGTAGTGTTTTGCAGTATTTTGATTAAAATCTCTTATTCTCTCTGCTTTAAGATTAAAACTCCTCTTTTTCCAGTCTGTCTGCAAAGCTGCAACACCTCATCACTGAAGCTGTTTGAGTAAATCTCTACTTGTATTTCTATAGGCTTAATGAGGTGTCTTGAGCATAAATCTGAGAACAGGGTTAAAAAAAACCTATTGAAGTTACTATTGAGAATCTTTTGCTGTATGATTAATAAATCTGGCCTTGTGGTGAATTGGTCATTTGACAACTTGTCAAGTTGCAGACAGTAAACTTTAAGTGAACAAAGTTTAAGTAGAGAAAATTCTGGGAGTAGGCTATAGTCTGATAGTTGCAGCAAGAGCACCAGAGCCAATGTGTTATCTGTTGTAAAGAGCATACAAAGTGGAAGCAGGAATATTTCATGCAATCTTTCAAGCCTGCTCCATCATTTACACAAACATAAGAACTAAGAGCAGGCCACCTGACCCTTTGAGCTTGCTCTGCAAGGTCACAACTGATCTGACTACAACCTCAACTCTTCATTTTCATCTACTCTGGTAATCTTTCACCTAATCAAAAATCTATCTACCAATGCCTTAAAATATGTGAAGACTTAGATTCCCCTGCTCTTTGAGAGTCCTTAGAGCACCTCAAAATTTTACCTTGTCTGTCTTGAATGTGATCCCTTATTTTCAAAGAGTAACCCCTAGGTCTAAATTCTCTCACAAGAAGAAACATACTCTCTGCATGCAGTTTTTCAAAACCCCTGTTTCAATCAAGCCCCTGCGCACTCTTATCCTGCTCCAGCAGAAACAAATCTAGCCTGTCCAACCTTTCTTTGTAACACAACCATCCAAATTCATTGCTGATTTTCTACCTTGGCTTAGTTTTCTTGCCATATCCACATGTGACTTGAATTTCTAGATATTAAAGGAATCATCTATCTGTTTTGAATAGCCTTCTAGGGTAGTGAATTCCAAAGATTGAACAACCTCTGCTTGAAGAAATTTCTCCATCTTAATCATAAATATCCTACCCATTTATTTCTGATAATATGACATATCATTTGAAACTCCAGCCAGGTAAAACATCTTTCCTGCATTCAGCTTATTGAGCCCAGTAAGAATTTAATAAGTTTCATTGAGAATATCTTGTTCTGAACTCTCATCTTTTGTATGGCAAACCCATCATTCTGGTGAATCTTTATTCTTGAACACTCATCCTCTTGTAATGAAGGCCAGAGTACCATTTGCCACATTCATTGCTTGCTGCACCTGCATGTTTTTAGTGACTTGTGTACAAACTCATCTAGGTAGTTTTGAATAACTGCATTTCCCAATCTGTTACCTTAAGTTTATTTTGTTCTGCTGTGTGCACCAAGTGGATATTCTCGTTTGTTTCACCTGCCATGTTCTTGCCCATTCACTGATCTTTTCCAAAAACCCTTGAGGCTTCTTTTACTCATTGTCCCACCTAGTTTTGTATCATCAACAAACTTGTTGATATGTGACACATGGTCCCTTCACCCATATCATTGATAAAGGATATGAATAGCTGGGCACAAGCACAATCCCAGCAGTACCCACAAGTCACAGCTTCCCAACCTGAGAAGGACCCATTTATTCCCATGCTTTGCTTTCTATCTGTTAACCAAGTTTCAATCCATGCCAGTCTATTACCTTTAATTCCTTGTGCTCCAACATTGTGAGATCTCAACAAAAGCATTCTGAAAATACAACTAGGCATTCACTGGTTCTATTTGACTATCCTAAAATAAATCCAGCAGATTAATCAGCACAATTTCCCTTTATTACCCTACTTCAGTTCTGGGGAAAGTGAACTCCAGTGAGGATTAAACTTTCATTTTTAATCTAATGAGTTTAATCCCCTTTAAGCAACATTGTATAAGGGAAAGAATTTGCAGAACAGTGTGTTGAAAATGTCAACTTGGGAGTTCTTGCTGTTCTCAAAATAAATTCCTAGAAATATTATGGCACAGATGGGGACTATTTAACCCATTCCATTCATACAAGCTACCATCAATTACTAATCTCTCTGTCAGTAGAAATGTGTTCATTCTTCCTAGCAATTTTTAAATTTCAAAAGAAAGCACCATGGCTCAGCGAATTGCTGCTTCAAGCTCAAATTTTCCTGTCCTAGCAATATCCTTTAAGTCATCTTTGTAGCCCGTCTTTGTATTTCCTTATGACATAGCAAGAGGCAATTCAGCCAGAGTCTCTGCCACCTCAGAGCAATCAAATTATCTTGTTGTCTAACTTATTCTGCTACCAGCCTGATAATTAAGGGTAACTTGCAGTAGCCACTTAACTGAAGAGCCGGCACATCTTTGGCATGTGGGAGAAATTTGGAGCACCCAAGAAAAAGGGAAACTCCACAATAGCACCAACAGTCAGGATTGAACCTGGGTTGCTGGGAGCTGTGAGACGGCTGCACTACCTGCAGCACCTATGTGCTTCACCTTCATGCTATTGCATGTAATGCAATCCAGGGTTTGTAGTGTCTGTGACCTCTGTTCCTCTGTGTGGCAAGTAACCCCTGAGGAGGACAAAACATACAGATGCTGCATTTTATGTAATGCAAACTTGGTTGTTTTTAAATTTTAATTGCATCAAATTATATTTACACAAAGAAAATTGAGGTTTTACAGATAAGGCTATTGATGTACTTACAATATTCATTTTTTTCTTAACAGGTTACTATCCAGCTGCTGGGCAGTATCCACCTCCAGGTCACTTTATCCCCCCTGGCCACTACCCACCCCCTCCTGGGCACTATCCCCCTCATAGTGGACAAACAGCAACTGTTATAGTTCCTCCAGGTGCAGCAACAACAGTGACTGTACTGCAGGGGGAGATGTTTCAAGCTGCACCAGTGCAGATTGTGTGCCCTCATTGTCAGCAGGCTATCACAACCAAGATCACCTATGAGCTAGGCTTATTGAATACTTTATTCTGTCTCTTCTGCTGTTTTATGGGGTAAGTGACTTGTATTTGGGGGTTTTCAGGTCTCATTTTTAAGAATTTCCTTTTTTTTTACAGCTATCTTTTATTTTGCGATTGGCTTTTTTTTTGACCTTTTGATTTCATGGATTTTTTTAAACACATCTGCATATTTTTCATATTTTCTTGCACGTTGGCACTCTTGTTCTTTTGGAATGATATTAACTATTCTGCAGCTCTCATTCTTTTTTGGTGTTCTGTTATCTTGCCTAATTTCCATATGTCTTGACTTGCCCAGATCATATTCTGATATCTTCCTGACTACCTTGCTCTTCTACAAGTTATTTTCCCCTTTCTACTTGAATAGTAAACTTCAAGTGCTCACCCATATGAATGGATAAGCTGTTTTATTTACTCTTTGCAAAAATAACTCTACCCATGTAGGAATAAGAGAATCCTGCATAATTTATGAAATTAATAGAATGGAATTCCTCTGTTCCAGAGTCAGTAATAAAGTTCCTGGATCAATTTTGTTTCTTGTCTCCTAGATTTGCAAAGTTTCTTCCCATAACTAGTATAACTCCAATAATGGAATAATTTCTCTTTGAAAGAACTAACATTAAATGATGGTCTCCTGTGCTGTAAGATACTAGCATTAATCTTTCACTGAATTGACTTTTGCTGATGCATACAAAGTTAGTCAATCTCCACAGCATGTTTTACCTCACTATTTTGCCACTTAGCCATACAGTATTCCATTCTTGTGAAAGGAAAAAAATCCAATATGTTTGTACACTTTCAGTCCTAGTGTTGCCAAATTTCAGTTCATATTGTTCTATTTCTGTGAAAGAATTCTTTCTAGCTTTTCCCTACACAGTATTCCAATGCATTTAATTTTTCCATGTTCGTACAGTCCATTTCATGTTAAATCTTGCCTTGTGTACTCCCCTTTTTGTGTATGTTGTGTCCACCTCTTTTTTTTGCTCTGTGTATCCTACTGAATAATTTTGAAGGTAACTGAATTGTTTTCTTTCAATACTGAGTTTTGAGTTTACGAATTATTATTTTCTAGGCAATTGTTTTGTTTCTCATTCTTGCACTTTCACTCCTTAACTAATTACTTGAGGGTTTGTGACAAAATGTAGAAATACTGATGTATTTAAGTCATTTTATAAATTGCTTTGTTTTCGTTTATTCCGATTCCAGGCCCAACTTTCTAATATTATAAAGTCCTTTATTAATAAAGTTGTTTCTCTCAGGATCTCATCAAAATGTTTTGATAGAAATGTATGTCAGGATGTGACCTAGTGTTATTTAAACTGGATCTTTGTTTTAGCATGTTGTATTTAAGTTTTTGAAAAATAAGTGAAATTCAGCAAAACAGTTTGGGCTTGAGGGAAAATAATCTTGCATTATCATAAACTTCTCTTTTCTTACTGCTGAGCACACCTACAGACCCTCAAATTCATCTGCATTAATTGACAGTGATTTCATGATTTGACATGATGCAAAGTGTATAATATTTTGATTATGCCAGATTCTGGAACAGGTTTCATAAGGCATGCTTTGTAATTTGGAATGATTGTCTTGGTTCAGTAATGACTTTATTTCATTTCTTGGCAGGGGTTGGGGAAGGATAAAGCACATCCGATAACTGTTCTGATTTGTGGTTGTGACTTTTCCTGGAGAATAAATCAAAGTGATAATCTGATAATTTGATGAGTGGAATTTTTTTGCTCAGGCACTTAAGTCTTAAATTCTAAGGGTGTGAGCATAATTGATGCCATTGATGAAGACCCTTCATTTGTCCAATACATTTTTTATATGCTACTATTTGTGTAATGTACAATAATTGTAATTGATGTAAAGTTGTAGTAAACTTCTCAATTTCTTTTTCTTTTGTTTTGATCCAGGTGTGATCTGGGCTGCTGCTTAATCCCATGCTTGATAGATGACCTGAAGGATGTGATGCATACTTGTCCAAACTGTAAAGCTTACATATATACATACAAGCGTGTGTGTTAACACCAACCCTGGTTCTGTCCAAACCTTAAAAGGATAAACTTAATGTTAACTTTTAGTTTCTATTTACACGTGATGCAGCATTGTCCTGTGCTGTCCAACAAACTGTGAATGCCTTACCTGCAGAATGTATGATCAAGATGAAGAATTTAGTAATGTATTAATATTGTATCAGCAGTCAAGTTTTCATCCCCAACTTGAAAACAAAACACAATTTCATTGCACTTCAAGTTGTGAAATTCCCAGTAAAGCAAAACCTATGGCTAGCACCTTTTTAAGATGATAGTCAGTTTAGAATCTTGAGCTAGTTGTATATTGATGTGGATTATTGTGTTAAATAGTGTTTGAGAATTAAAAGTAAATAACTAGTTTATGGTATCTTTCAACAGTCTGCCTTTTGTCCCAAAATATTGCCCACTGCTGCAATATTTTTGTTTATATTCAATATGTACAGTTTAATATAAAACTATTAATGTGCTCTATAGAAAATACAGGAGTTAGAGTGCACACTTTAAACCCCAGGGAAAAATAGTTTTGTCGTCTGGCACATGTTGCTGCTTAATGGGAGCACGTGCATGGATGTTTTGTAATATGGTGTGCATTCTTGCCATTTGATTACTTGCAGTTGGTGTGTTTTTGGTTCAAAAATCCATCCTGATGCAGATCTATAAAGACTGAATTTCTGAACAATTGTTAGTTGCTGGGAAAGATACAAGGTTAAAATGAAGGCCAGTTTAAGAAAAGCATTGTTTATTTTGAAGAGTAAGTGTTCTTAAAGAGCCAAAATGTGAATTTCACTCAGCATTTTATTGTTGCCATTCTAATTTAGTTTAAAATATTAAAGGTTCTGAGCCATGACAAATGTGTTATTGTGATTATAGTGCACTCATGTCAGTCCAAATCATTTTAATGGAACTTGAACAGAGGATATTTTTTTAAAAAAAATAACATCACATGAAGCTTTAAGTCTAAACATGTAGCTTAGATTTTGTGGATCTAAAGAAGGTTTTTTCCAGATTTGAGGAATATTGTCTGTTAAGGGTGACTATCAGGATCTCCAGAAATGTTCTTTATAGTAGTGTTTTGAAATATTGTACAGTGCAGAAATCTCAGATATACTCAGAATATAAATGTAGTAAAATACCAACATGCAGCTTGCAAGTATTGCCTTTGCTAAGACTCTGGTGCATATGTAAACTTGCACTTTGCTTTAGTGTTTCTTCTGTACACCTTGCATCATGAACTTGCAAAGAATTATTACAAATGCTTTTCTGTTTTAAAACTAGGTTACTGGAAATACAAATGTGATAAAAGATGCATTTATTTTTTGGAGTGCAGAGTATGCATGTGGCTGACCTTTTTCTACTTAATATACTGTGGATTAATGCATCCAACCTAACCACCTTTGGGTTAAAGCAAACTGGTTGATGAGAAGCTACAATTGTTGCTGGTTGGGAAACATTATTTCAGTACTTCTAAATATTACTAATATTTGAACATTTTGTTCATGAGCTTTTCTGATACCACCATGCAATCATGGTCAATGTCAACATATTGACCAAACTTGCCTAGATTTAAGTTCAAAAATATTTTCTCACTGTCATTTTATTGGTGAATCATTTGAAAGATATCATCAGGTTATTTGCACACAGATCACATTTTTTTATGACACTTTGAATTTGCATTATGTGGTGCATGCAGAAAGTATCTTGTAAATTGGAGTCTTGGATTTGAAGACTGAAACAATTCCCATTTTAACAATTACAGCCAGTTCTATGTTTGGAGTCTTAGATTTTAATGCTGTTCATCAATAGACCATGCATATTTATACCAAAATGTGATAGTCCTGATTTATACAGGAGTAGCAGATCTTTACAACTATATTGGAGACATGGGTAAAAGACTAATATCTGGTGCAGTATTTTAAGTGCTGATCTGACAATTTAAGTCAATTTCACAAGTAGGTTCCCTGTGTAATTGTAAAGTATTGAATTTTGAAAATGGACCTATTTTTAAAACCACATACTTGTTTAAAAACATTGCTTGCATACTCGCAAGAAGTTCTTTTTAAGGGCTTCTGTGTCAGAAAAGTTTGAAAATTCCATTTTAGATCAGTCTTGACTGATTTCATTTCTTTCCATATTTACGTACATCCAGCAATATAAAGCCACCACTCCAAAGCATAGGGTAGACGATAGAAATGAAGGATGAACTTTCTGCACTTTCTGTAAATACCAGTCTTTAGTTTGCACACCTGTGAATAATTTACTTGCCTTCATTGCCTTTTGTTTTGAAGTTGTACTTGTCTGTCCATTGTTTAAATCTAATGTGTGTTGATATTTTGTTAATGTACATTCTGCCTCTTAAATTATGCAGTTTTTTTGTTAGATGCCTTGCAATGTCCTAAGTAGTTTTCTGTAACATTTTGTGTGCAAATTAAATCATATTTCTATGTATCCTCATGTACAAAGTATATACATCTTGGAAGCTAATAAATGCTAAAAGCACTACTTTGTTTTGATCTTAAGTTTAACTCCTTATTCAAAAATACTGGAATTACAAATTCCGAACAGTTGTTTTCCTACAATTTGCATATTGCTTCTGGATCTAAAGTGCTAGAATTTTAATCTAGGAAGATTATCAAATCATTAATTTGAAGATTCAAAGGTCATTGAATGGGTTCCATTCTGTTAGTTGATTTTTTTTCTCCACAAATTGGAAAATATGCAAATATCACTATGGAAACTGTAAGTGGCATCAGAAGTGCAGAAGATTTTTTAAAAAAGAACAATTACTAAATGTGGAAAGAAACTGGTTTTGCTGTTTGTAGAAATTAACATGTATTTACATCAGACTTTAGAATTTAATATTATGGGAACTTGTTTGTATTAAATTGGC
Organism: Rhynchobatus australiae; assembly: GCA_034780895.1. Lineage (NCBI taxonomy): Eukaryota > Metazoa > Chordata > Chondrichthyes > Rhinopristiformes > Rhynchobatidae > Rhynchobatus > Rhynchobatus australiae. The sequence goes on along the minus strand of JAUZTB010000127.1, from coordinate 32,107,416 downwards.
CACTTGTAACCATGGGACAGCTTGTACAGGTTGAACTAAGGAACAGAAATTGAGGGAATCGCATTACCAGTATGTACTATAGGCCCCAAAGCAGTCGGGGAGGTGAAACAAATATATAGGTAAATTTGTAAGTGCAAAAAAAAATCTTTAAATTAGGAATGATAGGTGAATCAAGTGTATAAAGTGAGTTTTTTAAACTCATTTGGAGGAAACATTAATTTGTACATAGCCTGTTGAACAAAAGGAGGCAAGCTTGGCTTTGGGGAATGAACTTGGGCAAGTAGAAAAGGTGGCTGTGGGAGAGTGTGCTGACGCAACAATTGTAATTTCATTAACTTTGCAATTTTAATGCAAAGGAACAAAGAACATCTTTTACCCGAGAGCATTTTGGGTGCAAGAAATTAAAGGCAAATTTGAATTTGCCTGGAAAACTGTGTACAGTTTTGGTCTTAAGGAGGATTTTGCTTGTGGAACCAATTCAGAGAACCTTCACCAAGTTGAAGCCCAGGATGATGGGGTTGAGGATATGGGACTTTGAGTTCTTGATGGGTCTTCAAGATAAATGCTAAGATTATTTTCTCTTCCTCACTCTTTCCCCTCACCCCTGAAGGAATCTATAAACTAGAGGATATTGTTTATCCCTTAATCTAATACAATTTAAGATGGAAATGCAGAATTTCTTCTGAATGTTTACTTTGTTTGGGATTCTCTGCCCAAGACCTTTTGAAGGGGGAATCATTGAATATGAAGATTACAGTTCAAAAATCTAGCTCAGTCCAATGTTTGAGGAACAGGAAAGTTAAGACAAGATTGAATCAACTTAATTTTAAATGATAGCAGGCCTAAGGGCACATTCCTAATGATGCATTCATACTTAAGAATTGAATGTTGGAAATAAACATTAAAGGACCTTGCACTTCAAGTAAATCATCTGGCCAGACAAAATGTATCATGGGCTCTTAACAGAAACAAGGGAGAAAATAACAGACCTTCATTTTCTAACCATGGTTGGCTACAGGTGTGTTGCTGCTTTCTAGTGATGTTTGGTAAATGGCAATGGATCAGGATTTTGACAAGCTACTGAGCCCTGACGGTACACAAACGTGGATCAAACAGGTAGAATTCTTGCCATTATCAGTTAAGACATGGAATAAAAGACTAAAATTTTCACATTTAGAGTCCCTAAGTGAGCTTGAAGAGCCTAACCTTCAAGGCTATGGCCAATGAACGTAAGTAGTTTCATTTGTGGCTGGGATCTGGGCTACAAATTTCTACAACTGATTTCAATTTTATTCAAAACCCAGAAATTATTACAAAGTGTACACTATAGAAGTCTGACTTTAAGTCTAATTCTTAAGATATTACATTCCATCAGAATAATTGAAATTTGTCAAGTGTAGAAAGTAACATGTAAGATACTTTAATGTACATTGGAGCATCAGAAAACTATCATTGTAAACTACTCGTAGATTAAGGTGGCCTAAACTACCATGGAATTACAACTAAGTATGGATAAACAAACATTCACAAATAGCTTAACTATTGCTGAAAGTTCAGTGTTTCCTGCTTAATTATTTCAATGCAACTCAATGCATTCTTTCAATTCTTAGTCCAAAGTTCCCATGCAGCAATTTTAATCTCTCCATCGATGTCCACATCCTGGTTTGCAGCACTTGTAAAATGTCGTCATTGGTTCATCAGCAGATCGGGTTTGTATTTGCATGAAATATGCCCGGGGATGTTCACATTTGGGACATGGTTCTGCATAAGTGGAGAGAGAAAAATTAATAGTCTTAAAGGGATCAAGTCTACTTTTGAGCAGTAGAAACTTCACTACTTTTGTATGGATAGTAATGATAGTCCCAATTAGTATAGCTTTGTTATTTTTATCCACCTAAACCAATTTTACCAATAGGATTCTATCAATGTAATAGTAAAGCTAATTAATCTTCATTTATTGGCCAATAAGTCATTAGGCTTAGGAGAAAGGGATGGATGCATTGTATTGATGCAAATATCTAATTTGGAAAGTCCTAGAGAAAGATTGCAAAGTGTACTCACTTTCTATTTAAAAGTAGAAAATCTAACACACACAAAACACAGAAATTCCACACCCTCTGCACTAGAGAAACTTAATTTAACACTTTTCATGTGCTGGAGAAAGTATAATCACTGTTCTTTTATAGATTACGATGGAGCCAATATGTGCTCAACTAAACCTAAAATAGTGCTGGGTTGGTGGTTCTTTCTAATAGTAGAAATTGAGGAATAAATATTAATCAGGACACCAAGTGAACTTTCATGCTCTTGAGCTATGATTTCACATCCTACCCATGATCTGGAAAGTGGCACTAACCACTAAGTATCATATCAATCATCCAAGATGATACGCTCATTATTCAAATGGAACTTGAATACAACATTTGACTTCATTAAGTCATAAATATTTCAGGAATGAAAAATTGAGAAAGAAATGGATCTCTAGCCTTGATTAAAGAACCAAAGTGTCTCCCAAACAAGGGTGACTTCACTATAAATTAAACTTTTTACCTATCCATTCCAGAGAAAACAAAATCTTCAAATCCATTAACTGAATGTACAAGTAACCAAATGTAAAATCAATACAACTGAATTTTGTTGAATGAATTGATTTCAAAATATTCAAGTGAAAAATGGTCAAATATCATCTGAATATAACTCATGGAGCAGCACAGTGATGCAGCAGTTACCACTGCCACCTCACAACTCCAGCGACCTAGGTTCAAAGGTGCTCCAGTGTCCTACTACATTCTAAAAATATGCTGATAGGTTAAATGGCCACTGTAAATTGTCCCTTGCGAAGGTGGGTAGCTGGGGTATCAGGGTAGTTAAGTGGTCAGGTGAAAGGAAATAGGTTAGAGAGAAATAAGGGGAATGGCTCTAGGACTGCTCTGCAGAGAGCTGGTATAGACCCGAGGGACTGAATGGCTTTATCTCATAATAGGTAAATGAACCTCAGCTCCTCAACAGTTAGAGCTACACACTATCATACTTAATCCATTGCTTGAATGGTGCAATGATTTTGTAGACCATTGTGGCCTAGAAATGACATCTTCCCAGGCCAGTACTAGGAGTTCTACACTTCAGTGCTCTTCTTGAGTATCCCAAGCTCTACCCATCCATCTGTCTCACCCAACATTTTGCTGTCACTTTAAATTCAGTTAAATAAATAAACTTGGAATGAAAAGCTAATATAATGACTGTGAAACTAAGTGTTGTAAAAACCCTCCTGGTTTCTACAAAATCATCAGGCTATCCAAACAACAGAATGAGAAGAGGATAGATCATAGGTAGCTGTCATGTAATTTTCTGCTTTTTTTATTCAATAATAGTGTTACATTTGTAGTTTTCCAATCCTTTAGGACCTCTCTAGAATTCAGGGAATTTTGGTGGATTACAACTAACACATCCACTATCTCTACAGCTACTTTATCTTCAAGATTGTAGGATGAAGACCATCATGTCCAGAGGACTTGACAACCTTTATCTTTTTATTTTGCCTAGTAGGTTGTCTCTACTAAGAAATTGTTTGAAGTTTCTCCCTCCCTATAATCCCTTGATTATCAAGTGACTCCTACTGTGAAGATTGATCTAAAATTATTTAGAACCTTTGCCCTTTCTTTATTTCCCATATTCTAAAGACATGAGAACCACATTTTATTTTTATATTCCCATATTTTAAAAGCAATCAACAAAGATCTTTTAGTGGGGTTCACATGTGGTGAATGTGGCCCTTTGGACCACCAGGTCCACACTGGCCATCAAACACCCATTTACACTAATCTTATAAGAATCCCATTTTATTCTGCCCAGATTTCCATTGACTCCCCCAGAACCTGCCACTCACTAGGGACAATTTATTTCAGCCAATTAACCTACCAACCTATATGTCTTTGGAGTGAGGGGGCAAACCTGTGCAATGACAGGGAGAATTTGCAAACATTACAGATGCCACCGAAGGTCAGGATTAAACTCAGGACATTAGGTGTGAGGCAGCAGCTCTACTAGCTGTGCCACTGTGCTTCTCGATGGCGTGATCAGCCTAGATACTGTGAATCACATCGTAGACAAGAGCATCACATACAGTTAAAGGCAGCAAGTTATGGTCCCTGAAAAATATTATTTGATCCAGTTAGGTTTTATAAACAAGCTTAAGAACCACATTTTATTTTTATATTCCCATATTTAAAGGCAAATTCAAATTCTGAAACTATAACAATGCAGAATATCCAACTATCTCATTGGAGAATAGTCCAATCCATGTTATCATCCTTGTTCTTCATTTCAAATACGATTTTGTTTAACACATGCCATACCTGCTGTAGAGTCAACATTTTCCCAAGCTGCAGCACCACCTAAAACATCATCAACTTCTTTTAGCTTAGGATATTTTCTGTTGGTTACCTTCAAAACAAAGAACAAATATAACAAATGTTTTTGAATGTGTAAGCATTTTATAACTGAGGAAGTGAAAGAGATAAAAAGCCTTAATCACATTTCAGCAGTTCTAATGTAATGCAGCATTTTCCCACAAAATGTTTATAAAACTCTTCTACATTTTTAATCCATCGATAGAAAAGTTATTATGCTGGTTTTAATCATTCTGAAATTCGCCAGTCCCCTGCTCATCTCCTCTCCCCTTAATATACCTCTCCTCCTTCACTTCTCCCGTCACCCTCCCTTCTCCCTCCTCCCATCTCCCCCCCCCCCTAGCTCGCTCCCATCACACTCCCTCCCCCTCCTCCCATCTCGCTCCATCACTCCCTCCCACCTCGATCCCATTCCTCCCATCTCGATCCCATCACTCCCTCCCCCTCCCATCCCTCCCTCCCT
>JAUZTB010000127.1:32074277-32087488 GCA_034780895.1 Rhynchobatus australiae | reverse complement strand
GTCCAGCATGGAATCCATGTGCTGGACAACAAGGCATTAAAGGAGCCAAATTGAGGCCATAATTCAGAACCATGACACAGAGAGAATGTCTGTGCATAACAGAGCAGTGGGTGTTGGTGGTGTATTGTGTTAAGTGAAGAGATCATTGGGTGAGGATTATGGTCAGGTGAAGATCACAAGCTTGGGGAGTGAGAACCCTGATGGTGAGACAGGTAAGTAAATAACATAAAGAGAACCTATCTGAGCTGGGATCCTGAGGTCAGTCTGGGTCCTTCTCTTGGGGGCCTCTTTAAGTTAGATTAAAACAGGAATTTGAAAATCAGCTTCTACATGAGCCACAGATGGTATGAGTTATGCATGTGTGATTAAAGCACCATCCAAGTGGGCATTTAATTTTATGTAGCTTATGCCTGTTTAGTGCTTGTCAGTGTATTAGGTGCATTGTGACTTGGAATTAAGCTTAGATATCTTACAACTAGAGTGACATCTGATTTACAATAGTGTTATTTTTTATTGTAATTGGATCACAAAAACTTGCTATTATGCAATCTGATTTTCAGCAAGGATCTTTTTTCTTGTGCTGCTCCAGGAGCTGGACCCATGCACAACATCCAAATGCCTTCTGTTCCTGAGACATGGGCTACATTTAGCAGGGAAGCTAAATGTTCTATTTTGTTCAGGACATGCCTGCAAAGGCCTTACTTAAAATATCTGAGCTTTTATTTCCCCTGAGTAGATGATGTGAAAGTTATCTTATCATAATTCTATACGTCTGAAAAAGCTTTTTTTTAACACTTTAAGTGGATATATCTTTAAAACTATATGGTCTAAAAGAAATTCAGGGATTCATGTTGGTGCTTTATTCTATGACATTATATGCAATGATGTTAAAACATACATCATGAGAAGTAAAACAGTGGAAAAAATTGGAATGACAGAATCTGGGAGAAGGCCCAAGTCTGGTCCAATTAACTCACTACTCTGCAGCAAGCAAGGAGCCTCAGAATAAAGCACTTTGTAAATGAAATGTCAATTGCAATTGGCTAAATTGCACATATAACCTCACTGCACTGGAAGAACTGGAGGCTGTAAGAAGTGTTTTATAGCTCATTATGGACCTTTCCAAACATCCAGAACTTTGGTCACTAGTTATAATTAGGTTTTAAAAAAAAATGGTTGGCATAACATTGCCAATGTGCGCAATTCATTGCTCATGGAGCTTTTTTCAAAACAAAACCCCCACATCCCTTTCTGAGCACAATTCATGTTACTCTAATATATCATTTTATTTGAAATTACCTGCGATTGTTTCCTGGGGAAGCCCACCCTTAATGTATTGCCCCAAAAACTTTGGTACATTTTTCGGTTAGAATCAAAAAGTGTAATGTGTTCTGTTTGACACAGAGGAGAGCTGACATAATTCTGGAAGCCTTTGGTAGAGCATTTGCCATGGAGGCTAGCTCAATCAAAGATCACTGTACCTTGGTACATGTGGCAATAATAAACAAATTTTCTAGTTTACCAAATTAGTCATGAACTGCTGGATCCTTGGTATTATTAATGTCAATTTCACAATAACTGGCTTAGAAAACAGTGAATGTCCCTCCTCAGTTTTGATGCTTGTTCAAAAAGGAGCCCTGCATGATGTGCAGAGTCACATGCCAAGCAATTCAAGCATCAAAGGAAAGAAATGGAATGTGACAATGAAGGCCACTCTAGCATGGTAACCTGCAACAGCAAATCAAAAAGTCTAAAAATAACTGTTAACAAACTCTGCTGGCATGCAGCTTTCTATAATAAACTCCCCCTGACATCTGTAAATTGGTGTTATCTTCACAAGCCATTGCACTGCCCTCCACAATCTTGGTGCTGCCTGCTGCTAACCTTCCTACGCAAATACAGGCAATATCAATCCTACAAGGAGACTGACTTCTTTTGAGAATGACACAATCTGCAACATTGATTTATTACATTTTTCTGTTCCTATCCAACTATTTTTCTTAACTGACAATATATGAAGAAGCTTCCCATCCTTTGTAATCTGCATATTTGTCCACATTCCAAATAGTATTGCACTGTTCATCGGTCTAAAGTAGCAAATCAACTTTTCTTTCATTTGGGACACTTATAGAATCATTTTTGTTGTTAATATCTTCACACTCTTCCCTTTGAAATTACATCATGTAGAAGGATTCTCAGGTTGTCTCTTTTGGTTTTCCTCTGTTTAAACACATTAAATACGTCACGTAGGATTGGAACACGACAAGAAATTAAGACAAGTAAAATGCAATGCCTCCATTGCAGCGGAAATCTTTGGTAGCCCGACTCTCTTACCGTTCCTCTGCATAGCTTCTGTCTCTGCTACCAAGCTTAGTACATTTCAATAAATTGTAAAGCTTGTCCTTTAAATTGCTCTAAATTTACTTCACAAACTTCCAATTCTGTACTATGATCCAACATTACTGCTTTTGGCTGATGTTAATTAGATTTAAACATCTATACTACTTAATGTTTCCTGATGCATAAATTGGGCCACCCTGTGTATTTTTGGACTGTAATGCAGACATGAAGTCCACATTGGCAATCGACATACTACATCCAAATGTCACCTAAGTTGCAGCAAAAAATAATTAAATTATTGAACATCAAAATAGTAATGAAGTGTGTGAATTAGAGAATTGTGGATGTATTGCAACAAGGCATGTTGGCAAAATAGTGTTATACATCATGGAAACAGACCCTTCAGCCCATCTCATCCATGCCAAGTAAGATGTCTATCTGAGCTAGTCGCATTTGCCTGCATTTGGCCCATATCCCTCTAGGCAATTTTTTATCCAGGTACCTGTCCAAACACTGTAATTGTTCTTGCCTCTACAGCTTCCTCTGGCAGCTCCTTCCATATACCCACCACCTCTACGTGAAAAGTTGCCCCTCAGATTACTTTTAAATCTTTCCCCTCTCACCTTAAATCTATGCCCTCTAGTTTAGACTCCCCTATCCCAGGAAAAAGACTGTGACCACCCACCTTTTCTACACCCCTCATGGTTTTATAAGCCTCTCTAAGGTCACTCACCAACTTCCTATGCTCCAGGGAAAAAAAGTCCCAACCTATCTAGCCTCTCCTTAGCAGACAAAAAGAAGATAAAGGAAGTAACTACAGGTATTTTGTATGTGTTTGTGCATGGTTAAGCAGAAATTTAACATCTTATTTCAGTAGATAATTCCTACAAAGGCAAACCAAGAAAATTGTTCAGTTAAAGTTGGATTTGTTGAAATCTTACAACATAATAACAATTAGATTGTGTTTCATTATGAACCAGACTGACATATAGAATACAGAAAGGAAGATATTTCAGTATACTGCAATAAAATGATACTGATTGTAAAATGATTTGATAGTAATTAATCTCAACGATATAAATTTTGCACCAAAATTTTACAATGCCACTTCCTTGGTATGTTCCTGCTGTGATTTAGATTTTTCTCCCTTCTCTTTAGGTCTTACTCATCATCAGCGGGAATCTCAGTTTCTTGAACTGGTTGACTATTGTTCCCAGTATTGCCTGCTTTGATGACTCCAATCTGGCCTTTCTCTTCAGCTCACGACAAGGGAAGGTCAAAGATCAAGTATCCATGATTCAGGCTAAAGAGGCAATGGGTCAGAAACCACCTACTCATTATGGTATGTAATATTGATTAACGACCTGCTCAGTGTTTCGGACACAGGCCTTTTTCATGAACTCTACATTGGTTTCTTAACTAATTCACAACAAAGCACAGCAGTTTCTCATCCTTTAATAAAATGCGTCCTGATTCAGAATGTCAACTAATGCTGACATTACTACCATTGGGGCAGAATGTGAATGCTCCCTTGGTAGCAGATAAATTAAGGAGTAACTTAAAGTTGAGTAGGATTCTGAATTTCAAGTCAAGTGAATTAAGTCGGTTAGTTTGGTGCAATAGGTTATTGTGTATTTTCCGACTTACAGACAAAATTGACTTATGGATGTCTGTAAAAACAGAACCTGTTTGTTACCTGTGTACACTCTATAATAATAATTCCAGTCCTCTTCAGTTTTCATTACCATCTAGAAATTTGTAAGCTATTAACACACAAACCTGACAGCAATTGATCAATACTTCATAACTTTATCTCATATTTTCAGCTTCCTCAGTCGCAAGAATCCTTGCCACTCACTTGTATTTTTCCATTTCAAACAAATAACAGATTGCAGGCGACTTGAGAAATGTTTGAGTTGGATTCCACCAGTTCAACTGAAGGAAGTAGTCTGTGAATAGTATTCAATCAAAAGAGAATGACACACATTCCCATGGTACAACTTACCTGTGTAATGTATAGAATTCATGAACAAGGAACGATTGGGAGACATCAGCTATGTATTGACTTCTTTTGGTTTTGGCCAGTTTCTTAAATATTTTACAAGGTTTTATACCACCTGAGTATTGCTATCACCTCATAGGGTCAACCATTCTCACTGTTAGAAAAGACATTGTAGGTATTAGTTACTTTTATTGCCTCCTCCTCGAGACTGAGGATGACTTGCTAGCCCTTGAGTTCTGTGTTTGCTTGTGTGGCTGATGAGGTCAAGTGAGATCTGCAGACTCTGCCATAGGTGGGGTAGGAGGTGCTTGATGGGGCATGTGGATAGTTTACGAGGTTTCTATTAACTTCCTAAACAAGGACTGGTGGTTTTCAGTGCAAATCCAAAAGGTCCTCCTCCATTTTGAGTGGTCTTTAAACAGGGGATTCCTATGGACATAACACTTTCTCAAGGAAGCTTTGGGAAAATCCTTGAACGATTTGCCCCACTGAGACAGGGAAAGGAGAGTAGGGTGAAGGAACCATGTTTGACAAGAGAGGGAGAACAATTAGTCAAGAGGAAGAAGGAAGCATACTTAAGATTTAGGAAGCAACAATCAGACAGGGCTTTTGAAAATTATAAGGTAGCCAGGAAGGAGCTTAAGAAGGTACGTGGGAGAGTTAGAAGGGGACATGAGAAGACCTTGCCAGCTAAGATTAAGGAAAACCCCAAGGTGTTCTACACATATGTGAAGAACAGGAGGGTGACTAGGGTGAGGGTAAGACTGCTCAGGGATAAAGGAGGAAATGTGTCTGGAGGTGAGGAGGTAGGGGAGGTTCTTAATAAACACTTTGCTTCAGTGTTCACCAGGGAGAGGGACTTTGACGAATGTGAGGTCAGCGTAGAACAGGCTAATGTGCTGGAGCATGTTGAGGTTAAGAAAGAGGTAGTGTTGGAGGTTCTGAAAAACATTAGGATAGATAAGTCCTCGGGACTGGATGGGATATACCCCAGGTTACTCCGGGAGGTGAGGGAAGAGATTGCTGGGGCATTGACGATGATCTTTGAGTCCTCCCTTGCCATAGGAGTGGTATCAGAGGATTGAGGATGGCAAATGTTGTTCCATTGTTCAACAAAAGTAATAGGGATAATACTGGGAATTATAGACCAGTGAGTCTTATGGCAGTGGTGGGCCATTGGAGAGGATTTACGAGCATCTGGAGAAGTGTAGTCTTATTAGGGATAGTCAGCATGGATTTGTGAGGGGCAGGTCACATCTCACGAGCCTAATTGAGTTTATCGAGGAGGTAACAAAACAAATTGATGAAAGTCAAACAGCGGATGTGGTGCATATGGATTTTAGTAAGGCATTTGACAAGGTTCCCCATGGTACGCTCATCTAGAAACTCACGAGGCATGAGATCCATGGAAACTTGGCTGCAGGGATTCGGACTTGGCTTGCCCCCAGAAGGCAGATGGTGGTAGTAGATGGAACGTATTCTGCCTGGAGTCAATGACTATTGGACTATCTGTTCTGCGACCGCTGTTCTTTGTGATTTTTATAAATGTCTTGGATGAGGAAGTGGAGGGGTGGATTTGTAAGTATGCAGATAACATGAAGGTTGGAGGTGCTGTGGATAGTATAGAAGGTTGTCACAGGTTACAACGGGATATAGACAGGATGCAGAATTGGCTGAAGAAACATAGAAAACCTACAGCACAATTCAGGCCCTTTGGCTGACAAAGCTGTGCCGAACATGTCCCTACCTTAGAAATTACTAGGCTTACCTATAGCCCTCTATTTTTCTCAGCTCCATGTACTTATCCAAAAGTCTCTTAAAAAGACCCTATTGTATCCACTTCCATCACCATTGCCAGTTGACCTTTCCATGCACTCACCACTTTGAGTAAAAAAAACTTAGCCCTGACATCTCCTCTGTACCTATTCCTCAGCACCTTAAACCTGTGTCCTCTTGTGGCAACCATTTTAGCCCTGGGGAAAAGCCTCTGACTATCTACCCGATCAATGCCTCTCTTAGTCTTATACACCTCTATCAGGTCACCTCTCATCCTTCATTGCTCCAAGGAGAAAAGGCCAAGTTCCCTCAACCTGCTTTCATAAGGCATGCTCCACATCCAGGCAGCATCCTTGTAAATCTCCTCTGCACCCTTTCTATAGCTTCTACATCCTTCCTATAGTGAGGTGACCAGAACTGAGTGCAGTACTCCAAGTGGGGTTTGACCAGGGTCCTATATAGCTGCAACAATACCTCTCGGCTCCTAAATTCAATTCCACGATTGATGAAGGACGATACACCAAATGCCTTCTTAACCACAGAGTCAACCTGTGCAGCTGCTTTGAGTGTCCTATGGACTCAGACCCCAAGATCCCTCTAATCCTCCACACTGCCAAGAGTCCTACCATTAATATTGTACTCTGCCATCATATTTGACCTACCAAAATGACTCATAGAAACTGTTCTAGTCACTTACAGGCTTTAATAGAAACCCCGACTTTGTCTTTGCAAAATGAGTCAGGAGTGTTTAGGGAATGGTTCCTCAGCAATCGCTGTGTGAACTTTTAGCATTCTCTGCCTCAGACTGGTGTGTTTGAATATTGGACGAGGACATTTCTGCACCTGAAAAACTTGCTCGTGGCTAGGGATCATTGTGGCAAAATACAAGGTGAACGGTACCAACGAAATCGCACCTGGGGATTAGTTAAAGAGAGGAGAATTAGCAATTTTAATTTGTTAATATCGACTTTATTTGCAGTATCAGACTGATTTTCTTTTTTGCTTTGGCTTTTGTTGTCATACCATTATATGAAACAAACTGAGCATGGTGGAAGTGGGATCAAGAAGGTGAAAGACAAATCATTAGACAAATCATTCTACACTTTGTGCTGTGATTTGAGCAGGGAGATATCTCATGCAGGTCAGTTTTCATTGGGTTTTCTCTCAGATTGGTGACTGCAAATTCTGTGGAAATGCCAAACATCTACAAATCCATGCAGCTGTCATTGACAGCCCCTTTGGTTCCTAGATAAAGGATTATGACTTGCAATGAGAAACATTTTTCAATTGAATTTTTATCCCCAGGAGGAGAAGAAATTGGGAGCTACATTTAACACAGCAACTTTTCTACTTTGTTTTTTGTTTTAGATCTAGATGACTGTACACATGGTCAGAAGGGATTTGTATTCTTTGGTGACGTACCAGATCTTGCTGCTACTGAAAAATTTTTTTCCTCTGTCAAATTATGAAAATGAAGAAATGTACAGATCCTGGGGTTATTTGTTAAATATTAAAGGTCAAATGAATAAACATTTTTAGAGTTGTCCCATTTGTACTAAATTTTCTTGGCAGGACTGTTTTTCAGCAAATAAAGTGTCAGTAATTGATTTTTTTTCAAGATTAGTTTTCATCTTCATATTTACTAATTAATAGATTATTTTTCTCCAGTTTCATCTAAGTGGCTACTGTTCTCACTTTGTCTACATCTTGGGCAAAAGTGGATTTGGGATCCCAGATTTTTAAAACATAATTTACATGGCAGTTCCTGTAAGTGAACCACATCCTTCCTGAACAGAAACATACTTATGTAAATCCATTGGCTGACTCTAACATGGGCTGGAGTGAATAATTAACCCATTTATGGAAAATTGCTGGTTGGAATTTCTGGTATCCTGACCTTGTTTAAATGTAAGATGCACTTGATTAGACCCGTACAGATTAAAACCACAGTATTTCATACATTAAGCAATGCTTTAAAGTGTTGGGCAGAGCATTGCAAGAACATCATTCAATGTGTATTTGTTCATAAAAAGATACAGCTAAAACGTTAACTTAAGAATCAGCTGCCCTTTAAAGTTAGCTTTATTATTAATACAGCCAAAGGATAAAAATCAATGTGTTGAAAGATAAAGAGCTATTTATCAATGACTAAGGTTTTAACAAAAGAAATGTATGTGTGGTTTTACCTGAACTCACACTAACATTTGAAATAATGATTAAAAGCAGATTTTTCTACCATTTTAAAGCTTCCACCAAAATTATGATGCTGTTATAGATCTTCCTTGGGTTCTGGCAGATTAAGTCAGGTTTTCTCCATGTATTTTAAGTTGTTTTTTTCAATGGAACCAGGACTTTTCATTAAGCATAGTTAAATTAATGAACAAAATAACAATATTAGGATGCAAAACAATAACACTGTTAATCTAAGTGTCAGTTGTGGCTCAGTTGTTTATCACACTTCCATAAAGCAGAAGTTTGTGGATACAAGTACCGCTCTAAAGAAGCTCCAGGGCAGTACTGAGGGAGTACTGCATGATTAAGTACTTTCTTTTGAAGGGTATTTTTGAGTTTTGAAGTAGATGTAAAAGACCTTGTAGCATCATTACAGAGAAGAGCAGAGAAATAAACCTTGTTCTCCAGCCATCAGCAGTGGGTTGAATTGAGAAGGATCTTCCCTGTCACTTGTACTTGCTGCACCTGGTCTCTGCCTGTCAGGCCTTACCTGGGCTGCATGCGAAGGGCCAGTTGAGCTGCCTCTCCCAATCTCGTAACAGGGTGGCATAGTGAGGCCTTGGTGAAGATTCGACCTGTGGTGGTTTACTACTGATGCCCTGTCCCAGAACATTCCAACATCCTTGATGGGATTTGAGGTTCTTCTCAATAAGTCAATGGTAGTAGAATACAATACCATATACACTGATGCCAAGCAAGGCTACATCATCGCCCCAGCATTTTGTCACACTTCTGGTAAGGCCACAGCTGTGGGAAGAGAGGCAGAGTTAACATGAGAAAGTGTCTTCAACGTGAAACGTTAACTCAGTTTCTCTTCCCACAGATGTGATCTGACTTGCTAAGTGTTTCCAGCATTTTCTTTTTTAATTTTTGATTTCCAGAATCTGCAGTTGTTTTCTGATTTTTCACTTTCTCATTATTTTTCACTGCACTAGAATACCCCATGTCCAACAGGCTTCCTACTGGAGCAGAGCTAATCTGCAGGACAAATGGAAAACTTTAGCCTTCATTCCTGAACCAAGTTCACCCCAGCTTCAGGCATTGAGCTGTATTAGGGATGAAGCATATGTATATGCACGTTTGGACACTGACCTCTGTGTCATTATTGAGTCAGTCACTGGGATCTACAAGAGAAGGGGCCTTGCACTTCTGCAAAGCAAAGATCCTCTACCAAACAGCACCTACTGTACAACACTCCCTCCAGTAGTAAAAGTTCACAGTGAGACCCTGGAAAATCCCACAACTTGGGAAACACCTCTCGGGGCAGACAGATATCAATGATGACATGCACCATTGCTTTAAGTAAGCCAAGTCAGCCTTTGAGCATTTGAGAAGAAGTGTTTGAAGATAAAGACTGCAATCTCAACACTAAAAAGATGGTCTCCTTGGTAGTAGCAGACCTTGTCTTCCTTTATTCTAAGATGTAGTAGCTACATCAAGCACTGGAGCAATACCATCAATGTCTCCACAAAATCCTCCAAATCAAGGATAAGCAAACTCTCCTGGGCCAATATCCCCAACACTGAGGCTTGAATTACACTGTCAGCTCTGATGGGGCAAGCCACATAATTTGCATGCCCAATGCCTGATTCCTGAATCACTCAAAGCACCCTTAATAAAGTATGACATCTCCACTGAAGAGTCTCTGGCCTCTGGCTGAAGATGGAGAAGGTGCATTTGACCTGACATTGACAAACGTTAGTGTTTTCATTGGGACCACACAGAAGCCCAATGAAAACGTCCTTCTGACCACTTCATAACTATCCAAACACCCACTTTATCAAGACTCATCTGCCCCAGAGTCTGAAGGTCCCACATTGGCCTCAAGGGCAAGGGCAGGCACGGTAGTGTAGCAGTTAGCGTAATGCTATTACAGCGCCAATGACCTGGGTTCAATTCTGGCTGCTGTCTGTAAGGAATTTGTATGTTCTCCCCATGTCTGTGGGTTTCCTCTGGGTGCTCTAGTTTCCTCCCATATTCCAAAGACGTACGGGTTAGGAAGTTGTGGGCATGCTATGTTGGCTCTGAAAGCGTGGCGACACTTGCGGGCTGCCCCCAGAACAAGCTAGGTAAAGATGCATTTCATGTGTCTTTCCATGTACATGTGACTAATAAAGATGTCTTATCAACAGACATCTCAACACCTATAACCTGGAGTGGAAGCAAATCATCCTTGACTCCAAGAGATTACCTAAAAAGAATAAATGTAACC
Source organism: Rhynchobatus australiae (assembly GCA_034780895.1). Lineage (NCBI taxonomy): Eukaryota > Metazoa > Chordata > Chondrichthyes > Rhinopristiformes > Rhynchobatidae > Rhynchobatus > Rhynchobatus australiae. Next base: position 32,076,926 of record JAUZTB010000127.1, on the reverse strand, counting down.
AAGATCTTAAAACAGGGTAGCAGGTGGAGCACCATTGTTACCTTTGTAACAATAAACTAAGGAAGTGTGAAGAAGCAACCAGTGCTGAGGTTAACTATGGACCAGGGGCATATGCTGGCAGTTGTGCTCATGTAAACAGAATGAGGTCAGCAGTATAAATCACCTGCTTGCTACAACTGTCTGGGTTCACGAGAATAGTTCCAGACCCTTCATGATCAGCATATGACCAATATGCAGCTACTTCAAGAGAAAAGGAGAGACAAACTGTGGGAGAAGGCGTGTGGGGCAGTGGTGAGAAGAGGCCCAACAAGAGGCCCAAAAAGACCTCACCTCTGTCACTGCGTCTTTTACTCTTTTTTTTCCCTTCGGATACATATCTAATTGCTTGTAATAAATACATTTGGCAAATAAATGAGCTTATATAAAGTAATTGGGACCATTTCCTAGAGCAATCTGTCACAGAGCCAGCTTGGGAAGAGGATGTTTTAGAATTTAGCTTGTTCTTATCACAGACGGTAATTAGAAACATGATGTTATTATGGCATGGAAAGAGCCTGTTTGGTTCACTGAGTGCATCCAAACTCAGTCTATCAATTCCCCCTGCAGCACGACACATTACTTGCCATCAGTGATATAATTCTCTTTTGAAAGCACTTATTAACTCTGTTTCTAAACCCCTTAGAACCCGTAAATTCCAGATCACAACCCATCCCTGTGTTTTTTATAAAAAGATTTTCATCATTTCTTCCTGTATCTTGTGTCCATTACATTAAAAAACTATTCTCTTGACCCTTAAACTACCGACTAAGCAGTAAAGCTAATGTGTGTAGATTATTATTCAATCAGAATAGTATGAAAATTCCAGTTTTAGTGTCTGATAGAACTACATTAATCCCAAACATACTTCCCAAACATTATTTCAGGAGCAGGCAGCATCAGTTTAAAGTTCCATATTAAAGTATTGCATTGGCAGTTGCAGTGACCCATCCTTACCTCTGCTCCCACTGTTCCTGTATTATTCTTTGAGCTTTTCCAGAATTTTGTCTTGTGATTTTGAAAGGTTGCTTTATAAAAACTAAAGCTAGAAGGGAGTGAACTATTGCTTTGGGAAGTATTTGTGTCGAGCTTTGGTAACTGTAGCTCTGAAAAATTGGAGGCGTATGACCTACTTAAATGATTCCAGAATATTAATCCCATTCTCCCACTTGTAACCAATTCTCTCTCACATGTCTATCAAATCCCTCCTGATTCTCCTGCTATGCACATACACTGAGAGCAATTTACAGTGGCCAGCTGATCTACCAGGACCTCTTTGGGATGTGGTTGGAAACCAGAGCATCTTGGGGAAAGCCACACAGTCACAAAGAAATTGTGCAAACTCCAACATGGACAGCACCCAAGGTCACGTTTGAACCTGGGTTGCTGGACCTGTGATGCAGCAACAGTGTTTCAATTAGGCTTTTGATTATACGGCTCCTATTTAATGTTGACAGAAGTGGAAATAGGGATGGAAGTATCACAGATAGGTAAACTGGTACCTCCCATTTGATACTCTCCCCATTAGAACTGACAATTGCTTGTTAGACTAAAAATACAGTCCAATGCTACAGACAGCCAGTGTTTAGATTGGCGAATCCCAAGCCAATTAAGTTTGGTGACCTCACAGCTATAAATAGGTGAGATTGGTTTTATGCATTTAATTTATATATATCAATCCCTTACATAGCAATTTTCTAAAGAGATTCCCATTTTTATTGGGAGAAGATATTGTAATTTTTGTTCATATTCTACTTCCTGAGCATATTGACTTTGTTTTCTGTACAGTAGACTGTTTGCTGTGAGTCATACACCTCATCCCACCAGCTCATTGACATATGTAGCACTGATAAATAAATACTCTCTTTAATAAATGTCAGTGCACCAGCTTTGGTCTTGTGTCTCACCTCAGTTTCTTTCTTTTAACTTATGATTCATGTTTTCTATGTTATGAGTTGCAATCTGACTCTCATTCTCCTTTCTCTTCCCATTTTTTATTTCAGACCTCTATATTTTCCCAGTTTTCTGTTCTGCTCCAGGAGCAGGCCTAATGCCCAGCTCCATCCTTTCCACCGAAGGGGATGGCAATCACTAGCACTGCCATGCTTCAACCATGTCCAAAGCAGGCAGTGGTTTCAGGTCTGAAGTTTGTTTTCTGGTGATGAAAGGTTGTGGAAAACCTTGGTGACATGCAGAGTTGACTGAAAAAGAGGGGATTATTGCTTTAGAAATTCCTTCCTATTTGCTCACCTTCTGCTTTGAAACTGAAACTACTCAATAAATACTGGAGCAAAAAATGAACTGCTGGAGGAACTCAGTGGGTCAGGCAACCTCTGTGGAGGCGAAGGGATAGTTGACATTTTGGGTTGGTATCAGTTAGAAATGTTGACTACCCTTTTGCCTCCACAGATGCTGCCTGACCTGCTGAGTTCCTCCAATACTTTGCTCTTTGCTCCAGGTTACAGCATCTGCAGTCCTTTGAGTAAATGTGTCATGGTTCCAAGTACTGGCCCTCAATTTGCCTCCTTTGATAACACCTTGTTGTACAGCACATGGATTCCATGCTTGACTGATTGCATAACGACACACACCTGAGCCCCATCAGGGGCCTAG
>JAUZTB010000127.1:31887736-31905436 GCA_034780895.1 Rhynchobatus australiae | reverse complement strand
ACTGGGTTCTATAAGTAATATTACTGGTGCTTTCAGGAGAACATAACTAATCGTGGCTGTGCTATTGTGGGAGAAGACCAAGCTGATGATAAGGTGGTGACATTGTAGGAAGTGTTACCTGTAGCTCTTTCAGCATCTGGTTCAGAGCATTTAGAATTAAGTGAAATGGCATGTGATACGAGAATTAAGTCACTGAAGTACTTTTCTACCAAAGTAAAGGCTGATTGATCTGAAACATAGACTTTCTGGATTCCCAGTAATAAGGCCCGTGAAGGGAAAATTTGTCTAACTGACTGATACTGTGCTTTGTACATTCTTAGGCAGCCTCTGGTGGATACTTTACCAGCCTGTGGAACCGAAGCATGTATCAGTTTCCTGACAGAAATCATTCTGTCTAAAGAGCTGGATAAAGATAGAACCGATACCTTTCTGTGGTCCTTGGCTTTCATTCCAGAACCGACAGCATCGATGGTCGCCACAATTACTGTGAGAAGTTGCTTTCTATTTAATTCAGTTGTAAAATGATTTACACTTTTAATATGGTTTAAAATTGTTTTGTGAGGAAACACTGGGTGACTGAACTAAATTCAAAGGTTGATGGATTCGATAGTTTTTTATTTGCCTTTTGAGATGGGGGCAATGCTTTCAAGGCAGTTAAAGTTGTCCAGTCTTAATTATCATTTTATATCTTGTTACAACTTGCTAGACCATCAAGGAGGCATGAAGAGGCAGCCATATAATGGGCTGAAGTGTAGGTCAGACTAAACGGGATTAACAAACTCTCTTGGATTAATATGGTTAGCAAGCCATTTGGAATTTCACAATAATGCACTGTCATTTTATGGTTATGTCCCCTGGTGCTAACTTCTAAACCTTTATTTCACACGTTTTGTTAGTCTCAACAGCATCATGCATTTTACAAATGGGTGTGTTGAATCACAGATAGAACAAAGTGTCAAATGTGCAGGACTAGAAAAATTAGCTTGTATGTTCTGACGGAGTAAACTAATCACATGCGTACTATATTGCATCAAGTTAAAATAAGCAAATCAGCATTAATGACTGAATAGCACTGAACTGTATGTTTCTTTTGGCCAGAATGAAAGAAGAGTAGGAATGAGTATAGGATGTGTGACTATCAATCTTCAATGACTGAAGTGCTTAGACTTGCAAATCTTGATGGATTTTCATTTACAGGCTCTGATGGAATCACCAGATGCAAGTAGGCAGACCTTTCTTGGAACTTCTTCACTGCTTCATAACTTTTGTTCAAAAAACAGAAGATGTCAAGCAGTACCTGAGGTCCAGGAGTTTATGAAGATTCTGGAAAGTTATGTCCAAGGAAACTGTAAAGCACGGGAGTCTGAGAAAAGAGAAAAGGTAGGAATATGATAATTTTAAAAACTGCAAATAATACAAATCTGAAATTAGAACAGAAAATGCTGGAAACACTCTGACAAGGGGTCTGACAAAGGGTCTTTGACCTGAAATGTTAACTTTGTTTCTCTTTCTACAGATGCTGCCTGACCTGCTGAGTGTTTCCAGCATTTTCTCTTTTTATTACAGGTAGGAAAATGTTGCATTCAACATTTGGAGGGAGGCCTTCTTACTTTACAATGTGCAATCCTTGCCCATTAATGCTCCCATATATGCATGGATTTGAAGTACATGTGTACAGAATAGAATCTAATAAACTACTTTGAGCTGCTTTCCGTGACTTTCACATTAAGGAAACAAATTTTAAGAGGCATATGTTTTAGAAATATAAGAATTTGCAATATTCAATAAATGCAGAGTACATATTTACAACCAAAATGGTAAAGTACAATAAAAATTAAAATGGTAGTATATTAGTAAGACACCAGCCCATCATTTTTTTCTTATTTAACCTTCATTAATGGTCATGTTGCTGGGCATGTGAGAGAGAATAAATTACAGGTTTGCAGGGAAATGAGGAGAAGGGGAACAGGACTGATGGCATTCCTTTGCTGGAAACTGGTATAGACCTAATGGGCCGAATTACCTCTTCCTGTGTCAGAGTAAGCAAGTGCAGTCAGATAAAACAGTGCTTACCAACAGAAGAATTACCATAGCTCAAAAATTGTAAATAAGTAAATATAGATAGATAAATAGATAAATAAATAGATGGACATGTGTGTCTATATCTATCTATCTATCTATCTATCTATATATATATATATATTTATAAGTGCATCATGTAATTTGCCTAACCCCAAAAGTTGCATAAAAGCCAGCTCCAAAGATCAATTTGCAATTTGTTTAGATTGACTTAGATTAACTTTGTGGATACAACCCTTCTCTCCTGGTTTTAGCTGTCAAGATTTCAGAGGCCAGGGAAACCAAACTGCTTTGTAGATAAAAATAGAAATTGTAAAAGCTTATGCTTACTAAGCACACATGGGCCAAGCAAATGTCATATGTAGAGGAAATAATGGAATGTTTAGAATGTAAAGGAATTTTCTGAATTAAATAAACCAATCTAAACATTCCAGTGATGTTTACTTAAAGTTGTCGTATAATAGCTTCTTGTCTTCTTACCTCAGAATACCTTCAATGCTGAGCTGTTTGGTGGGCTAAGCTTATTCTACCAAGTTTTTGGAATGAAATGAGTGTAGCAAATATTCCTTGACTAGCCTTTTTAAATATGCACACTGAGGCAGCTTCTTCCAAGATCTCATAAACTTTTATCATTTTATCAAGAAAAAAAAATCTGAGGATAAGATGGAGAAGCAGCAGAGAAGGTTAAGAGGAGATTTTTCTGAGGTGTTTGAAATCATATAGGGTAAATGGAATAAAGACCGGGGGTTAAATAGCCCTCCAAAAGTGGGCACAGGAGTTGCAGTGCTCAGTTATCCTGCTGTTAAACTGGAATGCAGGCAACATAACTTGCCACTCCCTGTTCACTTTAGTGAATTCATTAGCCAGCCTCTTTGTTGATCACATCAGCTGTTGGACCAAAGTCAGGAGTGGCTTGCATCTGCCAAGACAGACCTGCACTGCTTAAAAGTAGCCTGCACCTCATAAAAGAGAATTGCGTTGTCTCTGGAGCAGGTGCTGGCATTTGTCCCACAAAATGCTTACTTTGGGTAGCTTTTATTTCTGCAGTGAAATCAAGGCACGTATTGCTCAGTTATGGAAGATTGTTGAATTAAGTAGAATGAGCTTCTTAAGGGGCTTGACAGGATAGATGTTAAGTCTTGACAGACGGAGGCCCCATCTCTGGTTTTCTCCCACATCCCAAAGATGTTGGGATTGTTAGGCTAATTACCCATTGTAAATTGTTCCTAGCTGGTAGGTCAGTGGTACAATCTGGGTTAGACTTGAGAATGTGGGAAGAATAAGAAATGGGATTAATGTAGGATTAGTGTAAATAGGTGGTTAATAGTCAGAATGGGCTCAGTGTGCCGAAGGACCACGTGACATGGTTTATCTCTCCAAGACTCCAAATGTGAAGCTGATATTTCCCATTGCTGGTGTGTCTAGAACTAGGGGTCAGAGTATTAAGGGTCAGTCACTCAAGACAGTGATAAGAATAAATTTCTTCACATAGAGGTTGAGGAATCTCTGGAATCATCTATTCAAGAGAGCTCAGTTGTTGTATATTCAAGAAATTGATAGATCTTCCGGTATTAGGGGGTTCTAGGAATTTGGATTTAGTGTGGGAAGGTGGCACTGAGGTGGAAAATCAACCATGATCTTATTGAATGACAGAAATGGCACAAAGGGCCAAATGGCCTTCTGCTCCTTTTCTTATGTACTGTAGGGCTACTTCAGAGCAGGCCAGGCAGCTGAAGCCTTGTTTCAGCAAGATAATGGTCTGCTTTATCAGTTTTCATGTGGCAGCATTGTTTTTTTATGTGCATTGCTCAGATATGCATGCATTGTGTATTGGAATCATCAGTAGATAGCCCTTGTCACACAGTAGCCATCCTTGGCTTAACACTGGCAGCTTAAATGCAGCTGGCACAGCAGACTGCCACTGAATGAAGGAATGATGACTGTTGTAGGGTATTTAGCATTGAACTGCATAATTTGTTACCTGTGGTCATGCCACAACTAGGCATTAAGGGAATGCATTTAGTTCCAGTCTCAGATGGATTTGATATGTGGCAGCTGCAGAGCAATATGTCTGCAGTCAATGGTCTCCTGTACAGAGAGGAAACTTGCAATCCCAGCAAAACATTGTTTTCTCTCCGCCTGTTGGTTTCCAAAAAACAGAACGAAACATGGCTCTCTTTGAATGGAGAGCATCAGTGACTTCTCTTACACAACAATGGATGGCAAACTTCCAGATTTTCCAAATATCTCCACCTTCAGCGTAGAAAGGTGACTGAGAGAAGTTTGTCACCATGGTCACTTTGACAATCTTTGACAATACAGTCCTTGTCCTGCTCTGTTGGTTGTACTTGGGGCTGTGGCAACAAACAGATTTCCCTGAGGATAATTGTTGGAAATACTCCGCAGGTCAGGCATAATCTGTGGATGGAGATAAGAGTTCATGTTTCAGTTCAATATCATTTCATCACAACTGAGAAAAGTTATAGAGCAAATGTATTTTAGATTGGAAAGATTGAGGAGGAGTGAAGACAACAAGGGAAATGTCTGTGATCAGGTGGGGTGAGACTGAATGACACAAGTTGCTGTGGTGCTGGCTTGGGGGAAGGTGGTGGAGCCTCATTAATCACCTGATCTAATTAGAGGAGATGTAAGTAGAAGAACACAATTGAACATGAAGAGAGAGAAGAAACAAAAGGAGAAAGAAAAAAATCTGAAAGTGATACTCACTGAAAAAACAAAACACTGCATCTGCAGGGTATGTTTTTGTTTTCCTTGAGGAAATTCTTACTGAACTGCTGAAGTCATGTAGAGTATTCTTCTCTGAGGTTCAGATAGGAGTATAGTTCCTTGAAGTCACTGGGCAGACATACCAAGATATATATCCTACCCCACTCCACTCCACCTCCTTCTCTACCTTCCACTCCCTTTTCTAGCAGTGGAAGGAATTTCCTTGCTCTCTGTCTATTCTCCCAGTCCTGCAGTACTCCACAGAGATGCCCACCAATGCACTCAACAACTTGCTTGTAGAAGAGACTTGAAATAAACTAAACATTCTTCCGCACCTGCCACATCACTCCCTGCAGACTTGAAGTATTTGCAGAAAGCACCAGATGCTTACACAATCACTTCAACAACCATTAGCAGCTAATTAGCAACTAACCAGTAAAAAGTGGATCATCTCATCAAATAGTGCAGCTTAAATGTTGAGCTAACCATGTGAGGTTAAGAGAAGGCATTGGATGGCCATCACACTCCAAAATGGTAGTACCAGCATTGTCATGATGTACCTCCCCGGTGTATTTTCTGGCAAATGTTCAGTCCATGTGTACAAACTCCCTCCCTATCATAGTTTCTGGAGGAATTCAGCCTACAAATAGGTAAATACACTGATGCAGATAACAAGAGGTTAGCATAGGTTCCTGGAAAAGTGCTAATGGTGTTTAAGGTAAACGTTGACCTGAACGTGGATGTGTAAATTAAACAAGTACAAGAACTGGAATTAGTTTCTAAACCAGACTCCGCAAAGCTCTCACTTACTTATAAATAAGCCTTGACACTCATAGGATCCTCATTTCTCACCAGTATTTCCAACTGCTGAATGATTGATGTTAAGGGACAACAGATTTAAGCTTATAGACAAAAGAGCCAGAGCTAACTTGAACAAACACCTTTCTGTGCAACAAATTGTTAGGATTTGAAATTGCAGCAAAAGTCATAAGAATTTAATCAGCAACTAACCTGTGGGGGGAAAAGAGATCTCATTATATAGTGATGGTAAAATTTCCTGTTGTTAGCTGAGTAACTGTTAGGGAGCAATGGTGGGTACACATTCAAAAATAGCCTTCAAAACAGAATTGCTTAAGTACTTGAAGGAGAATAATAAATGTGGGAATATGGGAAAGACTAGAGGAATGGAAGAAAGTGATTTGGTTTTCACAGGGATTGGCACACGTCATATGGGCTGAATGGCCTCTCTTGTGCTATTCTATCAGAAGATAGAAAATGCCCACAATCACCTTGTTATTTTTAGAAGGGTGATTACTAGCTAATTTGTTCATTATATTCTTTGGGTTAGAAGGACAGGATTTATTTCTGGGGCTTGGCAATATTTTTAAAAAGGTTAGATTTTGACAAAATGCCAACTTAATATCCAGTATAAAGTTATTTAATAAATAAAGCTGTGAAAAATTTTGAAATAACAAGTGTGATACCATTGCAACTATTAAAATCCACAGAAGAGATTTCCAATCTAAGTAACTTCAAACTAAATACCAGAAATGAAAGGACAGTGTGCCCTTTCTTTAAGATGGCTTTAAAATAAATGTTCTGATGAAATCTTTTGAAGCAGATTTCACTTATTTCTTCAACATTTTGTTCTTTTTGTCTCATAGAATTACTTGTATGAAAATGAGGGCTTTGTCGAGCCTAGTTTAGAAACTAATTCCAGTTCTTGTACTTGTCATTTGAGCATCCACATTCAGGTGAATATTTACCTCAAACACCAGTAGTACTCCTCCAGGAGTCTATGCTAACCTCTTATTACCTGCATCAGTTCAGCATAGGTAACTTGCTGAGTTCATGCTGTCAGTGTGACACCTTGTTCACTGGGGGCACCCTTGGAAAGTCAGACATGATTTTCCAACTGCACAAATTAGTGGTTGGAAAATTGTGAACTGCGTGACCAAATTTCCGATCTATATTGATTCTCCCAAACAGAAACTCAGCTCAAGAACTATTATGTAACTGAAAGGAAATGATTTATTTTCTGTTTCAGTGTAACTGTATTTGCTGTTTAATATTTATTTCTTACCTGAGCTAATAATAATATGAATATTGATTTTGTACAATCCCCAGGTGCTGATGTCCTTGAAAGCAATTGGAAATGCAGGCCTTGCTGCCAGTGCTCTGATCCCGACACTGAATAAGTGTGTGCAGTCTAAAACTAATCTGCTACAAGTGCGACTTGCTTCTATTTATGCTTTCCGGAGAATTCCCTGTGAAGCTGATGTAAGATAACATTCACAACAGATTATTTATCTATGGAGACACAGGAGACTGCAGATAATGGAAACTGGAGCAACAAACAATCTGCTGGAGGAACTCAGTGGTTTAAGCAACATTTGTAGGGGGGGAAAGGGAATTGTTGACATTTCGGTTGAAACTTGCATCAGGTCTGATGCAGAATTTCAACCTGAAGCATCAACAATTCCTTTCCCCCTACTGAAGCTGCTCAACCCTACTGAAGCTGCTTGACCCACTGATTTCCTCCAGCAGATTGTTTGTTGCTTTTTATCTATAGATCCCTACGCTGAGGAATTTGCCTGCTGTGATTCAATTTTGTTTTTTTTAAATGTGCAAGTTAATGATTCAAACTTTAACACAAAATCTACTTAAAGTGACCAGACCTTTTGTCTTGTTTGCCTAATGTGGTTCTTCATTCTTGTTGATGCTGTTTGTGCTTTCAGCGCTCTGTGTTAGTTCAGCTGTATCAGATGGTGGATGAAGATGCAGAGCTCAGAATTGCTGCTTACTACACATTAATGAAATGTCCCAGTGATCAGCTGTTTGAAATAGTAGGCCTCACTCTAAGGAAAGAAAGATCCAGTCAAGGTTGGGATATTGACTCACTTTGATGTTTGCTGTTAAGCATTTGAATAGAGCATTATACATATATCTGATGAGACTTCCGGGAAAGAACCACTAATCAGTTAAATCATTATTACACTGTCTTATTGCTAATTCAGTTTTAACAGTTGGAAACAGTACTATTTTTTATTGCCACAGTATTGATTTATGTTCAGTGTTAGGTGGAGTAACATATAGTGGCCATTTTTGTTATACTGAATGACATGTTTGTGACAATGAGTGATGTTATCAAAACTTCTCAACAATGCCATTTAATTGGCAAGTTTATTGAACATATGCTACAAACTTTCATGTTGTAACTTGAAATAATGTATTAAAAGCAACTGAAAATCCTAGTTTTTAAACATGTAATCGTGGAAAAGTTACATGATGTTTCTAACTGTTAAGAAAACAGACCAAGGTTTTATAACACATTGTTACTGATGTGTTGGTCCTGATTTTAAATTTGGGTTGTAGATTAGAGTAAGTTGCCATCTCGTGTGCTGAAGCTGGGAAAGGTCTTGGCTCCTAGGTATTTTCCATACACTAGACCTGGTCCCTTCCTGGTCTCTACAGGAATTACTGCCTTGGCAGTGTGCAATAGCAGCAGTTTAAGGCCATATTAAAACACAAGAAAGTAAGAGCAAGACTTGGTCATCTGGTCCCTCAAGCCTGCCCTGCCATTCAATGTGATCATCCTTGACCTACCACAGGCCTTAACTCCTCTTAAAACTTTAAAACTTTATTTATACAGCACGGTAACAAGCCCTTCTGGCCCAATGAGTCCACACTGCCCATTTAAACCCATGTCAACCTACCCATACGTCTTTGGAATGTGGGAGGAAACCCGAGCACCCGGAGGAAACCCACACGGACACAGGGAGAACGTACAAACTTCTTACAGATAGCGGTGGGAATTGAACTCCAATCACTGGTGCTGTAATAGCGTCACGCTAACTGCTACATGACCATGTTGCCCTTCTGTGTCAATTCACCATCGGCCTCAATTCCCAAATTTTTCAAAAATTTACTTGCCCCCTTCTGAAATGTCTCTTGTGATCCAGCTTCTACAACCCTCTTCGAAAGGGAATTCTAGAGATTCACCTCCCTCTGTGAGAAGAATCTCCAATCCACCTTAGTTTTAAATGAGTACCCTCTTACATTGTAACTATGATGTCTTCTTTGAGAAGAAGACATACCAAAGTGCATGACATCACTCTCCCGCAAGGGGAATGATCTCTACATTCACCATCTCATGCTCCCTTAGGATTTTGTATATTTCAATAAGATCACCGAAACTCCGAATATTGCAGATTCAAATTATTGAGCCACTCATGATAAGGTAACCATCTCATTCCAGAATTTAGCCTGATTAATTTCTTCTTGACTACTTCCCATGCTAATATATCCTTCCTAATGCAGGGGAACTGAAACCATACACAGTACTCAAGCTGTGGCCTCACCTGTGATTCATGCGAAAAAAACACCTAGATCCCTTTGTACTTCACTTATTTAGTGAAGTACAAAGGGATCCCTCTCCATTTAGGTAGTAGTTTGTCTTTTGATTCCTCTTACCAAAGTGCATGACATCACATTTTCCCACATTAGACTCTGATTTGCCAAGTTTTCTCCCACTCAGTCAACCTGTCCACCAGGAACCATTCCTGACCTCAAGTCTGTTGGAGAGCTCCAGGTGGGTCCCCTGTTGTGAGGGGTGGGGCAGGAATTTTAGAGCTGGAAGAATTCTTGGGATAGGGGTGACCCAACTCTCCTTCCTGACTGTGATTGCTGTTCACAGTAGGTTCAGCCAGCCTGGGCAACCCCTCTGCTCCACGTGATGTAATGTTTTAAAAGCAACTAAAAATTCTAGTTTTTAAATGTATAATTGTGGAAAAGTTACAAGATGTTTCCAACTATGAAGAAAGCAGACCTCTCAGTTAAATGACAGATCAGGCCCTGACAGTTATCAGAGCCTGAGCTGCTGATTTAACGAGACCCCTGGTGGCCTTGGCCTGGTTGCACTTGCCATGTAGTTTAAGTTTAATGTTGGTCACAGAGGGGGGAGAAGAATGGATGAATATCACACTCTATTTTACTTCCTTTTACTTGCTGTTCACTGAGTGTGTATGATAAATATGGTTGGACTATTGATGGCTAAAAAGCCAGGTGAAATTCAGATAAGAATAATTTTATAACTAATATATTTCATTTCAATTTAACTAGCACAAATTGATCCAAGATGCACTGACTTCAAATTTATTTCTGAAATCGGAATTGATAGCAACATAACCTTCACAATTTATTTCTGGTGACAATTTTCTTTTGTTGTCACTGAAACGTCATCATTCTCCATTTAATAAGAAGAATTGTCAATATGCTTTGAAATATTTCTGCTGTTAAGCAGGAACAGAGAGAAGAGGAAACATTCCTGCAGTAAACTTGTTGTAAATGAATCATATATTTTTGAGCAGTGGCTTGTGTGTTTGAACACAGTGGTGTGATGTGAATCATTCTTTAACCAATTAAATTTGTTTTCTCAGTGGGCTCATTTGTGTGGACCCATTTATCCCAGCTCATGGAAACCAATGACCCCCTCAAACAGCAGCTGAGGGAATCACTTCCCAATTATATCATCAGCAAAGACTTTGACCTAGAACACTGGAAATATTCATCATATACGGATGCCACTTTTCTGTCAGGTATAATGACAATGTGTTTGATCTGTGTATGTCAATTACTTTAAAAGGGGATATCTGTTGACTTTAATTCAAGTATCATCCCCACTTGTAGAGGTCACAGAACCTGTGACAGCATTTTGTATAGTATAAAAATGTAATGCAGAATTAGTGGTCATGCTGGCTAATTAGTGCTTTAAAAGTTTGCCTTGGGTAGTTTTAGAATTATAACAAATGGTTAGTAAGTAAATGCAGTTTGTCCCTTTTATATTTGGCAAATGTTTGGAAAAATATGGTGTAACGATTTCTGGAATTAGTTCTGAGGTTGGACTTGCGTATTGTAGCTTGAATATATGTTTCCAAGTCAAAAGATTTTTTTTGGACACAACAGTCCCAGTGGAAGAACCATTATAAAAGGACCCTTTGTAATGCAAAAACATTTGCCAATAAACCAGATGCACTGTCTGTATGTTGAATTTATAATTCCCAGAAATTAAAACATTATGCAACCAGCTATTGCAAAACAAATCGTTGTTCACTTTATCACTTATGATAAACCTTCTGTTAACTCTTAAGACATACCTGGGAGAACAGCACCTTAGAGTATTGTACAGATTGAAGTTATGTAGATTATATCTGCAGGAAAGTGAAAATAATTGGATAGCTCTTTTAAAAGACAAGTCACATGCATAATAGGTCTCCCATCCAGAAAGGTGTTCTGATATCTGTATAAAAGACTCCAGAATTAACTACACCCCAGATGAGTTGATGTGATGGGGAAAGAGTAGAACTAGGCAGAACAAGTTACAGCTGAAGTTGAGAAGCTATAACTAATGCATAATTTTTGTATGTAAATGTTATCCTATCTACATTCTGGAATTTGGCTCCTGAATTATAGGCTTCATATACACTGTAATAATTTGAGTGGTTAGAAGGACTATCATGAATCCACCACACAACAGCAAAATACCGTGGTTACCAGAAATCTGAAGTAAAAACAGCAGATCAATTGGCACGTGTGGAGAGAAAAAGTTGATGTTTCAGGTTAATGGCATCTCATCACAACTGATGAAACACAACTTTTCATTAAAAGGTCATTGACTTGAGAATGTTAATTCTGTTGCTCTGTCCACAGAAACTACCTAACCTATTGAGTATTTTCAGCATTTTCTGTTCTTGTGTTATGCAAGATTACTAGTGTTTGATGAAATGAATTATAGGAATCAAGAGCCATACGCTTGCAACTGTGTTGCAATCATTAAGCTGATGCAGTTGTTTCCAAACCTTCGCTGCCAAAATTGTTAAGAATTGGAACTTTCTGAACTCTTGTATGCTGATGCTGAGGGAGATGTGGCCAGATTGTCATGCCTATGCTGCAAAATTATGAATGAACTTGAACTAAATCATGTTATTGAAAAACAACTTTTAACACTTACTGTTACACTTCATTTGTTACAGAACCATTTTCTGTTGGGGCAAACACAGAAGCTGCCCTTGTTTTCTCTCCAAAGTCCTTTTTGCCTCGTTCAGCAATGGCAAATCTTACCACCTTTGCGATGGGCTACGCTGTCAATCTCCTGGAGGCAAGTCACTTTTTGATCAAATGGAATAATGTTTTCTCCCCAGGTAATCTTGACAGAGAGAGAGAAAGCTGAGGATTTTCTAAATGGCAAGAAGGTCAGAAGTGTGGAGAAAGTAGAGAGATTCAGAGATCCAGGTGCAAAAAATATTAGGGGCAGTTCATGGGCACAAAAAATTATAAAAAGATTAATGAAATTAATTTATATCAAAGTAACTAGAGTACAAAAGAGGTGAAGGTGGTGTTACAGCCTGTATAGAGAACTCTGGTTAGATCCCACTAAAGTCAACAGGCTTCGAAAGGAAAATATTTCAGTGGTTGGAATCATACCTCACATAAACTTGTGATTGTTGGAGGTCAATCATATCAGCCCCCAAGCCTCATTGTAGTGCAGTGTCCCAGGCCCAACTATCTTCAGCTGTTTCATTAATAACCTTTAGGTTGGAAGTGGGGATGTTCTCTGATGATTGCATAATGTTCAATTCCATTTGCAGTTCCTCAGCAGATGAAGCAATCCATCCCAGTGTGTAGCAGGACCTGGACAACATTCAGCCATGTACTGATAAATAGCAGGAAACATTCACACCACAAAAGAACCAGGCAATAACCATTTCCAACAAGAGAGAGGCTGAGCCTCTACTCTTGAAATTAATGATATTGCCAGAGCAGGTCAGAGGCTGGTGTCCACCCACAAGGCACAAGTCAGGGGTGTGATGGAATGCTCTCAACTTGCCTTTGTGAGTGCACCTCCAACAACTCTCGACAAACGCAACACCATCCAAAACAAAGCAATTGGCATTCCGTCAACCTACCTAAACATCGATCCTCTCCATCCCTGGTGTACAGTGGCTACAGTGTAGCCAATACAAAATGCACAGCAATGACTCTCACAGGCGACTGTAACAGCATCTCTCAAACCAGCAATGTCTACCACTAAGAAGGGTATGGGAGCAGCACCTCCTGCAGGTTCCTCTCCCAAGCTGCAAACCTTCCTGGTGGAAATATATTGCCAGTCCTTCATCATCACTGGGTATAAACCCTGGAACTCCTTGCCCTAGAGCATTGTTGAAGTTCATTGATCCACAGGATTGTAGCAGTTCAAGAAGATGGCTCATCACCACCTTCTCAGGGGCAATTAATAATGGCAAAATATGCTGCCCTTACCAGCAATTCCCAGATCCTGAGAATGAGTAGAATAAAATGGTATTTCATTTTGTGCAGCACTTTTCAGGAAAGATAAATTATTCTTTACGTGAGTTAGGATAGACCCACCAGAATGATATTGGAGCCAGAGGGGTCAAACTGTGAGGACAGATTTGAATGCAGAAGATAAAACTGTGATCAAATTGAGATATGTTAAAGTAACGTGGTAGATAAAAAGAATCTTTTATGTGGTGAGGGAGTCCAGAACAAGGAGGCATCCCTTGAAAATTAAAGTTCGGCCACTCGGTATTGATGTCAAGAATGTGTTTCTTTGCGCAAGGAGTGATGGAGATTCTGAAATGCTGCTCCCCCCAACAATTGTTGAGGCTGGATTAACTGAAAAGTCAAAACAGTGATTTTAAAAAATGAGATAACCTTTCAATTAGTCACATGTACATTGGAACACACAGTGAAATGCATCTTTTGTGTAGAGTGTTCTTGTGGGCAACCCACAAGTGTCGCCATGCCTCTGGCACCAACATAGCATGCTCACAATTTCCTAATACATACATCTTTGGAATGTGGGAGGAAACTGGAGCACCCGGAGGAGACCCACACAGACATGGGGAGAACGTACAAACTCCTTACAGACAGCGGCCAGGATTGAACCCAGGTTGCTGGCACTGTCGTAGTATTACACTAACTGCTACACTACTGTACCTGCACTAGGGTAACAGGGGCTGGATAGTTACGTCAATGTTAAGATATAGATTAACCTTGCTCCACTTGATTAACTCAAGCAAGCAAATGGTCCATCGCTGTTTCTGTTTGCTGGCTATCGCACATCACTGCCTTCATTATAATGTTTATGTCTCTCTCACTACCAGAAGTAAAGTTATAAAGTGGCTTGAAGAAAGAAAGATACTTGTATCCACTTGTAGTCATTTACCTTAGTTTGGATCAGCCTTGCATCCATATTCAACGTGGAAGTTATTACCCTAAAGGCAAAACAATCCAGTGATGAGTGGAACCATTAATTACTTATTACAATTTATTTTCTCATCTGAAGGTGTTGAGAGTTTATCCAAGACCTACAGATTCTGTTTTAGCACCTACATTCCAAAATATTCCCTGGTGCACCATAGCATGCAGGTTTCAGTTTTCCAGTTGTAACTTTGACAGATACCCTTTCATTTTAGTGAGGTTCACTAAAGTGTTACTACTGCATCACTCCTTTGACAGATACCCTTTCATTTTAGTGTTACTACTGCAATCAAAAATCGCAGAATGGAGTAAAATACCTTCATACTCAGATGCTTAATCAGCCTTTCCATTGTATAGTTTTCAAATCTACGGATTAAGTGAATTCTGTACTTTTAAATTTCACTTGTTTATATCCTATGATATTCAAATAGCAAATCTTATAGCAGTTTGGAAAGCAGGAACTAGATTTGGTTGGAATGCAGGAAGTTACTGCAGGGCAGACAACTATGAAACAAAATAAATGCCACAAACTACTACTGGCAATTCCAAAGTAACAAATTTCCTTTGTAAATGTAGACATTAGGAATTTATGATGGAAAAAATGTGGTATAAGCATGACAGTAGGGAACAGTATTTTCTCGATAAGAAGTGCATGGAGACTTTGGAAGAATCAGATAAATTTGGATGTTGGTTAAAACCAAGCGATATAAGAATGGTTCCCATTCTCGGCAGTACAGATATCTATTTCCATTGACTGTAATGATGTCAAATCACTGGTGCTGTCTAGAACCAGGGAATAACAGTCTCAGGGTGAGGAGTTGGAGAGACGATATTTCTTCACCTAGAGAGTTGTGAATCTTTGGCACTTTCTACCCAAGATGACTGGAAGGCAGATATCAATAGATTTTTGAATATCAAGTGAATTGAAGGACATGGGATTGGTGCAAGAAAGTGATGCTGAGGTAAATCATTAGCCATGACCTTATTGAATGGGGGGAGCAGCCATGTGGGGCCAAATGGCCTACTCTTGTTTCTGTTTGTTATGTTCTTATGACAAATTTCTATGGCAAGGTCATTTACAACGTAGTGTGCTTAATTTTTATTTTGGTAACATGATGTACTTCTCGGGGAGAATAAGAGATTCTATCTTATAATGTTACCCCCACCCTGTCCCCAGCAAAGTGAAACACTACTCATTTGGGAAGTGATCTGGATACATCTCACTGAGAATTGCCAAAGTACATTCAGCAATCAAGTCCAAAACCAACTGAGACAATAACTGGAACTTGGACCTTTAACTGAGGCACCAGCCCTGATCCTGCACAATTAGGCAGTGGGCTGAACTAAATGGCATCAAATCCCTGTAGGAAAAGGAGATGGTGGATCCTGTGGGGTGGCTCCCTGAGCAGACCATCTAAGTCATTTGGCAGAGTGCCTCATCAGCAGAAATCGCAAATAAACACAAGGACCTTGTTTGGTTGTGGTAAGAAAGGCCCTGCCCCATTAGATCATTCCTATATAGTCAGAGTATTGGCCACATGGCATGTTGCCCTCATGACAACTGCACCAGAAATGAGGCCATTGCCCATCTCGGTAGAGAATGTGTCTGTGCTGTGAAGGTTTGAAATAAGATACAGGTGCATTTGTCAAGATCGTCCCAAATAGCTGCATGACATAGGAATCTGTGCAGTATGGGCTGTATGTGGAAGTGCTACAGTTTAGAGCCCTCCTGCTATCACTTGCTAATTAGCTGCAATCTGTGTTAAAACCCTGTGAACTATTTCATCAAGGGTTGTGCTTGAATGGTGACTGATAACGTGCTAACATTGCGCAATGGGAATAATCTATATTCTCATGAAAACAGGAACATTTGAATACATTTGAAATTTTGAAATAAAAAAAATACTTGGCTATTTGGTGCAGTTTTTTTAACTATCTGTGCTTATAGTGCTGATGGTTTGTGTTCTTGGTTTGAATATATAGTAGCAACTTTGCAAGCCTGTGGTGCTGAAAAGGAACTTGTTCACTGTTGCTGCCCATCAGCAATGCTGTGAAATTATAATGTACGTGAACTGTGTAAAGGTAAACTGGTCATATTTTCACCTGAGAGTTCAATAGATTTGACAATTGGCAAGCTGCCACAGTGGGAGTGCCACCATCTATCATTTGTTAGGAATGTGCACCCTGCAATGATCTTAAAGACAAGATCCTACTTGCCTACAGTCTTTGAAGGAGCATTAACTTGCAATGGGGACTGCTGCAAAGTGATCTGAAAATATACTCATACACAAGTGGCACTACCAGCGGCAGTAAGTGTTGCAACAAGCTCGGGCATCCACATCCATCCCCCTCATTGGTTAATTTGCAGCACAAAAATGTATAATACATTTCAAGGGTATCCAGTTTGCTCAAGAACTAATTTTATCTCATTTCTCATGATTAGGTAGAGGTACAATGAATGGGTGTGGCAGTTTTTTGAACGTTCAGCCTTATGAAAGGTCAAGTGGTTGCTACGCAATGCCACTAGCTACAAATGTATTGCAAAATTTCACCTGGTATACTTGTGGCTTGACTTTTAACCTGAACATCTCACTTGGAGTGACATCTCCATGGTAACATGCCAAGTTTGCCAAGAGAAAAGTCCCTGAATCATGATGTAGGCAATTTTAATCAATATGGCTTCGTTAAACGTGCATGCCAACCCAAGTTCAGTGGTGGAGGAAGTGTGTTGTTTGTCCTCTGTTGATGGTTGTGTAGGGGTGGTTGGAGTCTCTAGCCCACTGTCTGCCCTAAAACCAAGAGCAGATTTGGTCAGTTTCTATTGCTGCTCCTCTTGTGACCTCCCGTGAATGTGAGCAGCATCTGAGCAATTAAGAGCATGGGATGAGATGAAAGAGCTTTCAAGGGCTAGCTCAAATACTGACAGCCATTGCCCACCACTCCTTTCTTTTCCTGCAGCTTTAAACTGAACTCTGCAGCTAATTTCCTCCAGTCAAAATTCCAGGGCTCACCAGACAAAATGGAACACCCGCTGGGTGACAAAACTTCTGGGCAACTTGAATCAACAGAGAAATCTGTAACTATGAAATCTCAGAAACAATGAGATCTTTAAATCTCGCACAAGCTCTTGTATTTCAGCTTTTCAGATGCTTTCCGCAGGATTTACATGAAGTGGAAGGTCCTTTATAGTTAATCTCTTTCTAGTCGGAGTTAAACTCCATGGGTAAACATACACCAAAGACCCAAAGTCTTATTACATGAGGCCCTGTGTTTTGGGGAGTGCAGTCTGTTGGCAATTAAAGTGGATTAATTCAGATGTGTACCCGTTTATGATTTTTATTATTACTCTATAAAATACCAACATTAAAGCAGATAACGTCATTCATGGACTGCAAGTGTGATATTAACAGTCAGGAATTTCTAGCCCCTTATTTCCATCTATTGTGCATCTGATGATTCCAAAACTGATGCTGTTCATTTTAGAATGATCACTATTTGTACAAGATAAGACTTAAATGTGGCATTAAATTTGTGTCCTTAGTGGTGTTCGTGATACTTTTTCTCTGTCTGCTTACGTACAGGTTGGCATACGAGTAGAAAATGCTGAGTATCTTG
>JAUZTB010000127.1:31851190-31865706 GCA_034780895.1 Rhynchobatus australiae | reverse complement strand
CTAAAAGGAGAGAGAGAGAGAGGAAACTAGCTCTACAGTTTGTAAAAACAAATGTACATTTGTACGTTGGACTTCTGAATTTAATAATATTATGGGAGCTCATTCATATGTAGGGATGCCAATAAATCGGGCATCTTTAATCCTGGGACAGCCTACATGGCTGATAAAAATGTGAAGGGGAAGCAATGAGAATAATTTTATTACTTAACTAATAGGCTTTTCCTGGAGGGCTTAACATTGGGCATTATTTTCATAGGAAACATATGTCTTGTCCTTTACTCTTCTGGAATATGTGGGGAAAAAATGAGATCAAGCTGTCAGTTGAGATGTGCATGTCTGTTGCCTGCACTGTTGCTCAGGTCGAAGCTGCTCAAATTGGGCAAATAGTTGAAGCGTAGAAGATTCAGACCACAGAATGGTTGAAGAGGCTTTTTCAGCACTTTTATAAAGTAAAACTATTATTGCCCATAAATTGTAAACAAGGGGCCATACTTTCTTGAGTGTACTGATGCTTATAAATAAAGAGGATTGAGTAAGCTGGTAAACCAGACTATTGGAAAGTGGTAAAGATATTTACCAGGATTAAAGTTATGAATAACCTCAGTACCAGCTGACTGTGAATTAGTTGAACAAGGAAGGGACAATATTTCTACTTTCAGAGCAGGAATTTTCCTTGCATGGAGCAGTGGCTGCTGCCTGCTGGTACTTCAGGAGTTTGAGAAGAAGCCAGCACCTGAATACAGCATGTGCTATCTGCAGAGCCAACCACAGCAAGCAGCTGGCTTATCAGACCTGATCCTGCTTATTGGAGCTCACAGAACAAGCATGCATAAGGAGGTTCAACTTGGGTTCAGCTCAGAATAGAACATAAACCATGGGCGAGGAACAGACCCTTCGGCCCACAATATCTGTGCCAACCATGATGCCAAAAGAAACTAACCACATCTGCCTATACAGGATCGATATCCCTCCATTCCCTTCATGTTCACGTGTCTGTCTAAACACCTCTTAAACACCAGTTTCGTGTCTGCTTCCACCACTTCCCCTGGCAGTGCATTCCAGGCACTTACCACTCTCTGTGTGGAAAAAAAATTAACTTGCGTATCTTGCTTAATCTTTCCCTCTCTCACCTTAAAGCTGTGCCCTCTAGTATTTGATGTTTATACTCCAGGAAAAAGATGCTATCTACTCTGTCTCTGCATCTCAAAATTCTATAAACCTGGAGCTCTTATTTTATGATTAGGAGTTCTACCAGAATCAGCAAAGGTGCACTGATGTGCCTTCTGTTCCTCACAAGTGTGAAGGGGCAGTCAATTATTCACACTTCATTATCAGCGGCAGTGAAGTTCACCACTGCCAAGGGTCTTTTCAGACATTCACAGAGATTGAGTGGAGAAAACAGAAGTATAGCAGAAACTCCAGTAACTTCTCCCAAAAGTGCAAGGTGGCACAGTTGGTAGAGTGCCAACAATCTGGGTTTAATTCTAACTGCTGTTTGTGTGGAGTTTGCATGCTCTCCCTATGACCACATGGGTTCCCCTCCCCACCCCTAGTGCTCTAGTTTCCTTTCCAATCCCAAAGGCATGAGGATTGATATGTTAATTGGCCACTGTAAAGTGTCCCTTCTGTATAGATAAATGGTAGAATCTGGGGGATTTGATGGGAATATGGGGACAATAGGCTACAGGAAAATTAGTAGGGGGAATGGGATTGCTCTGTGAGCTGGGATAGTCTTAATGAGCCAAATGGCCTCTTCCTTTGTCGAAGGGAAAGATGGAAATAAGATAAGGAGCTGAACAAAATATTGTACTAAATAGGGAACTGAAAGGTTGCCTCGAGGTTCATCCCTGGGTTGGGAATGGGCCGGTACTCCGAGGAATTGTGACCAGGAATGAGTGTCCAATAATTCCAGACACCAATTCACAAACGCTTCATCAGGCATACCACAGCAGCAAATCTATGGCTACACCCAACGTCTGCTCTAAATAATCCAGATAGATTGTTTAATTTTAAATTGCCAGGTTATTAAATTGCATGGAAAACAATAGCCGGAGCCAAATGAAATTTAAACAGAAAAAGGGTCAAAAAAACTGCAGAAGCTGGAAATCGTTGACAACTAACTGAAGGGTTATCAAAACGTTATTTTCTTGAATGAATTAGTTTTTAATTCCTTGAACACCATGAATAAAATAAAAAGCGAAACCGAAGCTTAGATAGAATGCTTCTTTTATTGTCAGAACTCAGTTATGTAAAATTTGGAAAGCCTGAAAAAGTTCTCAAAAGGCTAATATTGCAGATTATGTTGAATAAATCCATGTGAAGATTCCAGCCAGAGAAAATTCAAGTGTAAAACTGGAATTATTAGCAACAGTTTTGAGTGTTCGTTGTGCTCCATAATGGTGTTTGTGGTGCCAGGGCACATGAATGAATTGTACTGGATGTTGCATTGAGGAGGGTATTAATACATGTGTAATTAATATCACAGTACTGAATTAATTCTGGTGCTGCCATTTTGATGTCCAGTATCCCAGCAACAGCCTCTCCTTGTCTCAAGCTGAATACCTGTTAGGCTGCAGTAAAAATTCCCCATTTACATCATGATCACCTATCACAGGTGAGTCGCAGGTTAATTTCGGGTTTTTGCCATGATTCCACCTGTGCATGATGCTTTCCAGTGTTGTTTAATATTGCAAAAATTTGCATGGTGTTTTGTAACAGCCGATGGAGGATTTCACCATATCTTCAAGGCTTCTGTAGAAACCTAATCTTACTAGACATGAGTTCATTCATAAGCATTCCCTTATAGTACAATATGACTGGGAGAATAAGCAGTGGGCATGTAGAGGAGGACAATATGCAGGAAGAGAGAGGGGGAGGAGGCCATAAGTACTCAGGCTATTCAATGATTGCAATATATGAGACATCTACATGATATCCTCACTGACATTTGCTGTCTGTTGCAGCTGGAGCTGCAAGATCAGAGTAAAGAAAACAAAAATTGCTGGCCATCAAGATGATTTCAGTAACAAACTTATTTTGCTTCTGGCTCCTTCTGACCTGAAGCTGGAGATTTTTTTTCCATCTTTCCTCACAATATAGGAGGAAATCATTCAACCCATTGTGTCTATGTCAGCTCACAGAGCAGTCCAATCTCCTCACTAATTATCCCTGTAACCCATCCTCCCCAGATTCCCATCAAGTTTCCCTAGATTGTAGCAGCTACCTCTAGGGACAATTTACAGTGACCAATTAACCGACTAACTTCCACACCTTTGTGATGCAGGTAGAATCTGGAATGCCCAGTGAAGACCTTCACAGTCAAAGGGATAATGGGCAAACTCCATACAGACAGAACTGGGGTCAGGATTGAACCTGGGCCACTGGTGCTGCGAGCTGCACCTCTGTGCCACTTTATTCATCTTTTGCTATTAGTCTTGTGTCTCTCTGAATCTGTCTGTCAAAGTGTCTGCTTGGCCACATCCCAAAAATAAACTGCCATGAAGTGCAGAAACAAAATGTGAAGGTAGATCAGGTCATGTTCAAAACACAGTCAGTTAACTATGTGCAGTTCCTAAATAGCCAGTACCCTTGTGTCTCAGCCAAACCCGTTTCTGTTCCAGTCATTGCAACCTAGCAGATATAACAGCTACTGCGTTTCAATGGAGGAGACTGCAGTCAGCCATGGAGAATGGCATGGAGCAGATCTGGGTCTGGACCATTTGGCTGTGGACTGTAGCTTCTTGAGAGCAGGCGGGTTGGCTGACAGGTATCAGCAAGAGTGGCACAATGCTGCAGCTGACAGAGCTGCTGCCTCACAGGTGCCAGAGACCTGGATTCAATCCTGAGCTCCAGTACTCTCTGTGAGTGGAGTTTGCACATTCTCCCCGTGACTACCTGGATTCCTTCCAGGTGCCCCTGTTTCCTCCCACATCCCAAAGATGTGCAGTAATACTAGAGAAATAAAGGACTGCAGATGCTGGAATCTAGATGAAAAACATGATGATGCTGGAGGAACTCAGCAGGCCTGATGAAGGGTCCAGACCCGAAATGTTGACCACCTGCTTTTCGCCACGGATGCTGCCTGGCCTGCTGAGTTCCTTCAGCATCATCGTGTTTTTCATCATTTTTCCAATGACATGCAGGTTGGTAGGTTAATTGGCAACTGTAAATTGCCCCTGTTGTGTTGGTGAATGGTAGAATCTGGGGTGAGTAGATGGGAATAATAAAATAGGTTAGGCTGGGATTAGTGTAAAAACGGGTGCTTTGATGGTCAACATAGACTTGGGGGTAGAAGGGCCTTTTGCTGTGACTCTGAGATCACTGGCAGTGTGGCAGTGGTGGGAGGATATGTGCTGCTTGCTGAGTGAGACCAGAATGGTTAAGGTAGAAATGTGAGTTGAAGCAGAGGGTCAGGTGTGAGGTTGGCCTTGCCCTAAACCAATTCAGCCTCTCCTTTGGCCTGGGGTTCAGCAATTGTCACTCCACTAATGGCCAGAACCATCTTCTCTCTGGGAGTTCGGACCTACAGTCATGTCTTAACTCTTCTGGTTATTTCCTGGCTCTGGTTAAACACGGCCTTGTCCTAAAAGACAGGGAAGATCTATCGTGAAATCTGTCAGGAAATACGACTGTAATGGTGTGGAGGTGCATGCTGTGATGTGCGTGAGGCCCTGTTTGATTGATATTGTTGGAAGGTGTGAGAAGGGGAGATGGTGAATAGGGCAGGTTAGTGGTACTGTTGGTAGGATTTGGCATTTAAAGCTGCCGTCACTGACCTTGACCATGTGTGTGAGGTCTTGGGCATCCAGCACTGCACCCACAGCTTGTCTACTGACATTGATTTTCACACCCATCTCATTCCCTGCCTTTTGCGTGTCTGATCGGAGGGCAGCATACAGGACATTCCTACTTTCTACCTCCTCCCGCAAGCTAAGTAAAAGTTTACTCTCTCCCACATTCTACCATTATTGACTGCTTCCTTGCTCATATTCACTTCCTGCCTGCACTTGCTTCAGCTCCACTAACCTCACTGCAGCTCTACTCTAAGCAGTGTAAATTAGATCTAAGAGGTGCAGGCTAGGTTCAGCTGGTGCAGTCCACTCACAATATTGGTCTCCTGCTAATGCTTGCAGGGAGTGAACAGTGCAGTTGGTATCGACTGGGAGCTGAAATGAAATGAGCAGGCAAGAAGTTGGCATACTGCCTGCCTAATAATTAATTTACTCCAGTTACTTAACCACCTTTCTTGAGCTATCCAATTTAGCTTCTGTCACCTTTGAATAGTTCTTTCATGCTGAAAACTGTAAGGCTACCCCTCTTGCACCACAGCACTCTCATAGTTAATGGAAGGAATATCAGGCAGAGTAGCAGACATATTTTCATCAATAAGTCCACCCAAAGTTGAGTTCCGCCCTCCCCGTCTCTTATGCAATTATATATACATGATTTTCCAAAAGATGGAATCACTAAGGAGAGTTTAATAAGAATGTTTATCCCCCTCTGCCCATTTCTAGCTTGCCTTGGGAAGTTTTCCTCTGAATTCTGTGTTCTTTTCACTTGATTTATTTTCATGCAGGGAATGAGCAATTTTTCCAGCCTGCTCAAACTTCNNNGAAAGAATTTGTGTTCCAGTTTACTTTATCACTTGGCTAGAAACTGACTGAAACTTGTGGCTCACTGACTTCATAAAATAAGCTGATGGTTTGAGGAATAAGTGAATTCCTCAGTTACCTCCTGAGCAGTGGACAGTGCAACATGCTGTATTTCACTCCTGGCGATGTTTGTTAATACTCCTCATGCTATGAGAGTAAGAAGTCAGAGCAGCTGGGAAGTAAAACCGACACCAGGCAAGCTATTAAAGTGTCTGCTGGTTGGTGTTGTAACTGCCCATCACCTCAAGCATGACTACATTTTCAAAATGGCAATTGGAAATCTTTGACAGGGACCTGGAAGCCAGTGTTCAGTTTAACTGGGATGTATTCAAGTCAGATTATTAGTAGTGAAGACAGAAAGCTACCTGATTCAAAACACAGTAAAATTGTTGATGAAAGTTTTTTATTTTGTACATTTTAAAGGTTGTTGTGCAGCAATGCTAGTTTCTTTGATACTTGTAAGGGACTCGCATCCTGTTACGTTTTACTTTTAATAATTCGCTGGTTTCTCTGAGTTGGCAGTTTATAATTTGGATATGAAATTCCTATTGGTACTTGTTTTACAGAGATGATTGTTGTGAGAAATTCTCTCAAAAAGCAAACGCCTGTTGTTTCTGCCTCCTCAGATGCTGCACGACGTATTGTGTATTTCCAGCATTTTCTGTTTCTATTTCACAATGTTTTCTAATTTAATGCTCTTTATGTTCATAACCTTGTACTAATTTGTCATTTTTAGATCCTGTAAACACTGTCTTAACTTAAATAAGGTTTAAAAACTAATGGCATAATATATATCTGGGAGCATTTTACTGAAAAATATTAGTACCAACTGAAAAATGACTGCTGTTAACATTTATGCTTGTTTCAATTTTCCTAAGTGTGGCCTAAGCAAACAGAACACTCCAATTATTTGACAAATACATTTTCTCTTCCAGAAGAACACCTGGTTTCCTGCTGAGGCTGTACTGCACTTTTTTATGGGAACCCCACAGTCAGACGTCAAAAGGGATATAGCCATTGATTTTCAGTTGAACTACTCCAAGCGGAAATTATCAGCCAAAATTGTTCATCCAAAGAAGATGATAAAAATAGTTGGTGAGCTGGGCTGTAACTTCAAATGTATTGAATTCTTAAAATTTTGTGTAAGTGATATGAGTAATCAAGTTCAATAGAACTAAAATCCTAATTGCTTACTCCTTACCAATATATTAGCAATATTAGAAGACCGTGATCTTAGAGGTTATCTCAATGGCTCCTAAGTACATTACCCAACAGATAAGAATCCTACCAAAGGGAAAGGTGTAATATTCAATCCCCAGTATACACATTGAAGGAGCTGATGATGATGATTCAACTGATCTCAGCACCATTCAGCTAGAATTGAGAGCTTTATTCCTCTGTCATTTAATTATTTAAAAAAAAATAAAGGTGTGGAGGGCAGGGAAAAGGAAGAAATGCTAAAGCTTTTGACTTCAGTCGCAAAGTGTAAAGGGGGTAGATGTACTCCTTCAATGTTCAGGAAAGTTATTTATATTTTTACTCATTCTTGCAATCACCAGTACTCTGCTGAGTAACCTTGACCAGGCTTTAGCTCACTTTTCCTAACACTTATGAGGTTTGGTGTCAGGTTTTTACAATAACAGAATTGTGAAGTGTTTTGGGATTGTTTTAAATAGTGCTAACTAACTGAGTAAAATATTTGTCCAGTTCCTTTCTAAAATAAGATCACCTTCCTGCAAATTAGTTTATTTTGAATGAAAAGCTGGATTATAATAATGAACAGTTTTTTTTTTGTCCTGTTGCTTTTTTATTGCAATTGTGTTTTTGGGAAGTTGCCATGTTTGGGGCTGGATTCAGCTTCACACCTGTGCAATAATGTTTTAAATAGATTACAAAAAATAGTTTTCTGTTTCCTCATTGGCAACAGGCTCTGGAAAATTTTACAATACAATACTGGCAAGTATTATGCACACAGTTAATGCCCTTGATTTTGATTTTGCAGGAGAAATTACAAAAGTAAAACACACTCGCTCGGGAAAGCTTGAAGTACTCATTGATGACAGAGACTTGTATTATGTTAAGGTACAATTGGCAGGTTACTCTCATGAATGCTTGTTTTAAATATATGTGTGCAGCTCATGTGTTCGCTTGGTGTGTTAAGGTGGGTTCTTGTTATTGTCCCTTTCAATTTAGAGGTCTAAATCCACAAGTGGGAAAACTTTATCGATTGGGCACAGTCACATAAATCTGTCCTTGAATACTGCTGCCAATTACAAAGAGATTCAGGTCCCGATTTAGATATTGGAATGTTTTCATCTGACCCTGGAGATGAATACAGTACATTGACATAAATCTCATTTAAAAAGAATAACAGAGGACTGTGCATCCACACTCCCTCTGTGCTGCAAACATCCAGGAACAAAATATTCCTCATAACCCACATCCTGATTTGTCCCTTAGGAATGATAAGATGAGATTGCTTCAGCCAATAGTAGAAAACATACTTTTGGCTGAAGCAATCTCATTTTAGCTTGATGTAAAACAAAATTGGGTTGGTTTATAGTAGAAAACATACTTTAAACCAACCCAATTTTGTTTTACATCAAGTTTCCAAAGGACTTGATCACTCACTTTGCAGATTGTGACACATCCACAATCACTCACAGGATTCAGGCAGTTACCAAGGCAGATCCTTACTTTTGACTTTTAAGTCTTGCAGCTTCAGAATGTGCAGAATGCTATTTATTGTCTTAAGCTTCAAGGAAAACATCTGAATCATGTTTTATGCATTTGGGTGATGTGCTGAGTGCTAGTGCACAGATAGCCCATGTGACATGAGCACTTGACAACTCAACAAGCTTGGCCTTTGTTCACAAAGTTCTTACATCAAAGTGTCTGTATTTCATTAAGTAGTGAAGTGCAGCTAATATCTACAAAAGGTATTCACCACGTTGTCTACTTTTTACTTCCTGAATTATTGACAATTTGCAACAGTACAAACTTCAGGATACTATAGGGCACACGAGCTGGTGAAAGCGATGTTGCATTTGAACGTGCTGACACGCCTGGTGATCTTTGAGCAACCTTTGGTCTTGGCTCTGGGATAACTGAGCCTATGATTACCAGTGTCCTTTCTTCTAAATGACCTATCATAGAGTAGGACCCCTTCCAGTCTCTAGCCCTGCAAGAGAGAGGGAAGAGCATTATTGTGTTACAACTTATGTGTATAATAGCCTCCAATGGTTGAATAGCTTCACATGATTAGGTTGTGAAATGAGTATCAGAACAGAGGTATTTCAGTACTGCCATGCTTGCGTTGGAAGATGGGAATTGCTGTAATTTAATTGAGCCTGTATGTGGAGTCATTACCGGGCATAACCGTGAGCAGTTATGTTCCTGACCACCCTCTTCCTCTGGTACATTATTTGTGTCCTTGGTTCTCAGGCCACCCCCTACCTGCAGGACCTCCTGGCAGGTGTTCATCACTTCCAACACCATTTCAAGGTCTGCATCAGCAAACTAAGGTGCCTGCACACAAACTGTTGATCCCTTGACTTCTTGAAGTGTTCCCATCTAGCACAGTGACTTGCAGCAATAGTTGGCTTTAGAAGCGCAGACTGATAGGTGTCGTAGAATCATACAGCACAGAAACAGCCCCTTCTGTCTAGTGGGTCTGTGCTGCTCATCAAGCACCTACACTAATTCTACACTAATCCCATTTTCTCCCCACATTCCCGTCAACTATCCCCAGATGCTCTCAGTCATCTACACACTGAGGGCAATTTATAGTGGCCAATTGACCCACCAGTTCACAAGTCTTAGGGATGTGGAAGGAAACTGGAGCACTCTGATGAAACCCATGTGGTCAAAGGGTGGGCATGCAAACTCTACACAGACTGCACCAGAAATAGGCTCTACTATATGTGCCACCCACATCACGTAACTTCAAGCCACAAATGTGCTAGGCAATGACCATCTAGCTAGCTATCCTTTCACTAGCATTACCATCACCAAACTCTTTACCTTCAACATCCTGGGGATCACCACTGACAAGAAACTTAACTGGACCAGCCACATTAAAACCGTAGCTACAAGAACAGGCCAGAGGCTATGGTAAGTGATTTATCTTCCAATTCCAAAGCCTTTTCACTGTCAGGCACAATTTGGGAACATGATGGAATACTCCCCAGTTGCTTGCATGATATAGCTTCAACAACAGTTGAGAAGGTCAGCACTATCCAGGACAAAGCTGCCCACTTGATTGGCGCCCTAAGCACTACCCAGTCTTACAGTGCCTGCCCTGTGTATCATTTACAAAGTGAACAGCAGTTACTCACCAAGGCTACTCTGACAGCATTCCCAAACACAAGATCTCCACCAGTAAGAACAAGAGTAGCAAACTCATAGGAATGCTGCCGCTTGTAAGGTCCCCTCAAAGACCTCCCCCATACTAACTTGGAAATGTATAATCAATCATTCTTTGTTGCCTGTGCATCCAGTAGTCCTGTGAGAGTACCTTTACCAGAAGGCCTGCTGCAGTTCAAGAAGGTGACTCACCACCAACTATTTACTCGCACTTAATGTGCACTAATGGGTAGACTATCGCAGTTGGGTGCAGGGTGCATTACTGGTATTGGGGCAGTCTGGCACAGGTCCTCTTTACAATGCCATTCTAATGTATGTCTCATGGGCTTATGAATTCCTTGCTCATTGTTTCAATATCCCAGTCTTTTGATGTCTGACTTTTGTTCT
This sequence comes from Rhynchobatus australiae, assembly GCA_034780895.1. Classification (NCBI taxonomy): domain Eukaryota; kingdom Metazoa; phylum Chordata; class Chondrichthyes; order Rhinopristiformes; family Rhynchobatidae; genus Rhynchobatus; species Rhynchobatus australiae. Next base: position 31,855,303 of record JAUZTB010000127.1, on the reverse strand, counting down.
AGGGATGGACCAACTTGCAAAATCTTGATGGAGAGCAGATGTTTTTTTCCCAGTTAGAAGCCAAATTTACAAAGCATGGGAGTCCTATAATACTGTCTGGCAATGTAACCAGAGTCCCTGGACAGAAAATAGCATTTCTTATATCACTTAACAATGTAATGAAAGAGACAGCTACTGTGTCAGGTTAGTACAGTTGGAAAAATCTATCGCTTATTTACAAGAACACTCTTTGGCCCAGCCAAAGACTTGGAAATATGATTACCAAAATAGATTTTACAGCTTATGCGATGAAATGAAAGACACAAAAATAATGTTTTGTATGACCCTTTATAAGGACTTTTTAGGTAGTCCCATTCTAGATCAACAATCAAAGCAACAAATTATGTTGATAAGAGGAGGCATTATGTTACAAGTAGTATCATAAGCATGGAAATATAAATTATATATTTAGATTTATGAAGTCGTCATTATTCAGCTATGGAAATGATAATAGATTTCTATTCAGCCTACTTCCAGCCTCCAGGGAATAGAACAGATGCATTGTATCTCTCCCAGCTCGTACAGTAGCTGTGGAACTGTGGAGAATGTGAACAACATTCTTAGTTATACTGTGTCTTCAACATCAAAACATCTCAAGTACTCCACACAATTTTGAAATGCAATTCCTGTTGTTTTGTAAGTACTAGCATGTCGTGTGGTGATTTTGAAATAACTTTTGCTCATGATTTTCCCTGAAAGTTACCATTAGACATCATACAGTAACTAACTGCTGACATCCAGTCTGACTGATTAACCGGTTGGTGAGTGGCAATAGGAAACCAGCAGCAATGGGCCACAGCAGGGAGCCCATGGGAGCAGTTCCTCACTGGAGAGTGAAGGGAATTCCCTGGAGTGGCAGGAGCAGGCTGGGGTCTTCTCTTGCAGAGAGAGTGTAGGCATTTTCATGATGGGGATTCTCCAGAGATTAGTGGATGACATTGAGATTATGGTGGGACACGTACCCTTTGATTGGACTAGGACTGCATTTCTGCTCTTCCTGATTCGCAAGGCAGACAAATTATTTGGACGTCTTCTGCCTAGTCAATTAAACCTGCTGTATTACTGCTGCCAGACTTATGCCGTGAAGAATTCCTTGCAAAACGTTAAACCATTTTATTCCAGTTGCTGACAAACCTAGTTAGTACTTCCTGTGTTTTCCATTTCCATTTCTGACTTGTATCTTACAGAAGTTTCCTTTGTTTTCTTAATTAGAAGTTTTAGACTGTTTCACAGAGGAGCTGAATAACGTTGAGTACGAGCCAAGAGTTTTCAACCTGAAACATTAGCGCTGCTTCTCTTTCAACAGATGCTGCCTGACCTCTGCTGAGTGTTTCCAGCATTTTCTGTTTTTATCTCAGACCTCTAGCAGGTGTAGTTTTTCAGTTTTCGTGTAGCATTGAGTCCAACATGGTCTAATGCAACGCTGTTTGTATGATGTTAGCAGTGAGTTAACTTATGGTTCTGTGCGGCTCAGTGAAGGATATTGAAGGCCCTTTCATGTCCATAATCTTCTCATTAAATATAAAAAGGATGTGATATAAATAGAGGATGAGTAACAGGCTATTTTTCCTTATTTCTGACTTTTATCACTAGAATGGAAATATTTATTGGAGACTTGTGTTGGCGAGGGTTTCCACTGCAAAGCTTCACTGTCTGCTTCCTCCAGTGTCTGGTCATTTTTATATCGGACATGGACCATAAAAAACCTGGAACACTGAGTTGTTCACTGTTTCCAGACTAGTTATATTTGGCCAATTGTCAATGGATATTATTACTTGTTGGGAAATTGGACTGGGCACTTCCAGGTGTCAATCACCCTAACATATCTATCCATTAAATTTCCCACGCTTGCTGAGGTTATCAATGTGCATAATTTCTTTGAATTTTTTAACGGAAGAAATTGGGTCAAAAGGGCATGACGTTTTGTAATTGGCATAATAAAAGGAAGAGTTGATCATGCTGAAATTAGTGAACAATGTGTGAATGAAAGTGGCCCTGCCCCTCCCTCCAATGTTGAATATTGTCTTCATATCCATTAAAATCTTCCTACGAAATTTTTTTTAGAAAGAAATTGGCACAGGCAGGCCTTTGTAAAGACTGAGGTGACTGTGAGCTGGTAACTATACTTCACAGACTCTTCAATCTATGGACACTGCTACTCATTGAGCAGGGGGGTGGGGGCAGGGCTTTGGGTCACCCACAACCAAGGGCAATTCCTTGTAGTCGGAGTAGGAATAGTGTTCTTCTTGGAGTAACCGTGCACTGTTATCCATCTCTTACCCTCACCTCCACTTAAACGTAAGGGGTCCTTAGATTTAAATGGTACAGTGGAATTGTGCTAGGCTGGAGGCTGAAAGGAAAGGGATGTGACAAGGAATTAACATCCCATGCAACTGCAGCATAAAAAAAAATGCTTGTTTTTCTTTGGTCATCAGTCTGGCTTCATAGATGGAGCCTATGACCAACATCAGCTGAACCAGCACATCTGTTCCCACTGGCTGCACGCCAATTCCTGCTGAGAATATCAGTGGCCTTATTAGAGGACACTGGTAACCCTTTGCACCCCACAACCCAAATAAGTTCACTGTGCATTGAAAATCAAAACACTGCAGATGCTGGAAATCTGAAATAAAAACAAAATGCGAGAAATACTCAGCAGGTCAGGCATCATCCGTGGAAAGAGAAACAGAGCTAATGTCTCAAAGCAAAGACCCTTAGTCAGAACAAATACAACATAAGTTTTGATACTCAGCTGGAACCCAATCTAATCTGTGACTCTTCCATGCATGGGAAAGAAAATAACATTTTGACTGTTCCTTGTCTTTGTGCAGTTCATTTGGAGCAAAAACTTGATGAGAAACAAAAGCAGTACACAATAGAGGCTGACACCTACCTTCCACGCATTCTGGGGTGCCAGATAATTGGTTTCTTGCAGCAAAGGGGAACCACTTGGTCTTCAACACTACGAGCAAGATACGGGCTCTTTGGTAAGCTGACAACTGCATATGGTGAAGTGTGGGAAGTGAAATGGCAGATTTTGAAAGGAGAATGCTGAATGCATTGGGGATTATATTGCTCATGTTGGTAAATGAGTGATCATTACCTGGATCTACTCATTGTCATCATTACCCAGCTCAGATCTACAACAGAACCCAGTATAATTATGAGTGCATTGATACTTTGTCCTTGTTTCAGATATGTCTTTAGGATCTGCTTTACAGTATTATGTCAGCACTACTTCATTTTACTGCTGGCACTGTAATCTCATCCTGAGAGATAGAACTCTGTGTGTGCCTAAATGGTACAGTGTGCAAAATCCTGCAAGGTATGGTCTTGCTATTGAAGAAGGGAGAGCTCTTTATTAAAATCATTGTATTTTAAGGTTTACTCAGCAAGCTGCCTAAACTTGAACCAGGGCCACAGATGAGCTGGAATCAGAACAAAATGGCAGAGATCGGGGCCACAGTGGTTGGGAACTAAGATCAATGTATGGGTGGGGGTTCATCCTGAAACGGGAGGAATGATGCAGTTTGATACACATCTGATGCTGTAATTCAGTCAGATGCACGGGTATGTCTAATGCCAAGAGATGCCTGGTGGAATTTATTGAGTGGCATAAAATGCCCCCAAATTGTTGTTTCACTCCATCAAAGCTGCATTTTAAATGTTCTAATTTCTAAACCTTTGTCTTTAATTACTCTATCATAACCATAACTTTGAAATCAAATCACCCTTTAACTTCCTGTGCTCCAAGGAGACCAAAATCGATTTGCTGAGATTCTCCACCCAGTTGGAGTCTTACTTCACCATCTCCAATATGATAATTTTTCTCTGCAACTTCTCTAAATCTCTAAGTGACTTAGACTTTGGTGCTCAGAAACTTTAATCAGTTTCAAAAAATCATTTATCCCAACTTACTTGCTTTTTCCTCCCTGCCTCTATTTATAGAAGCATTTTCTTTCTAATGGTCTTCTCATTGTGCATGATTGCCTTCACAATATGTTCCCTTGATCTCTCCCTTTCTAAACTTGCTTTAAATTCATACCAATTATTTTATAGTTCCTATCCTCATTC
>JAUZTB010000127.1:31708475-31718555 GCA_034780895.1 Rhynchobatus australiae | reverse complement strand
AACATTGACAAGAGAAGAGAAGGGAGGGAAGGTTTAGGAAGGAAGGAGAACATAGACAACATTGGAATAATTGTCTGGAGGTGGCAATGGCATGGGTGAGGGTTTCAGCAGCAGATGTTGAAGCAGCTTAAGGAACATCATCAAAGTAAGTAGGAGGAAAATCAAATCACACAAGCCAGAACAAATCTAATAGTTCTTTTGGGCTAGAGGGTGTTTTATAGACAGGTGAGGCCATGGAGAGTCTTAAACAAAGAGACGATTAATTTAATATGAGGCATTCCAAAATCTGCCAACTATTCTGCTCCTCAGTGTCCTGGTGGCTATCGGAGGACCTATTGAATACTCCCAATAGTATTCTATACTTCTATAGACCTCCCAATTCACAATACCCGAGCATAGATATTGTCCAGGTTTTGCTGCATGTAAGGAATCATGAGTGGATTGAACACTTTGGAATTGTCACTAAACAATCCTTCTTCTGAGTGAGCCAATGTACATCAGCAAACATGGAGGTGATGGGTGAATAGGGATTGGGGAAGATTAGTATACAGGCAGCAGAGCTCAAATTATAGATGGTATAACATAGGAAGACAACATGAACACATTGGAATAAGTCTAGAGGTAGCAATGACATGGGTGACACTTTCTGAAGCAGGTAAGTTAAAACAATGACTGAGTTGGGCAAAATGTCATGGAAGTGGAAGAATGTGGTTCCAGTAAAGCAATTCAGTTTAGATTCAAGTAGGATACCCCAGGAACCAGCTGCTGTAGAATCCCCCTTTTCGATCAGTGTGATATATTTATCCATTGCCTGTGGCACTCAGCATTACACCGTCCTGAGTAATGTTGTAGCTTAAAATCATGTTAGCTGCCAGTTTGCACTGTAAGTAGAATTCTAAACTCAACCAAACTTGGAAGGCACAAGCCCATCATTATGGGCTCAACTCGAAGGAAAGGCAAACATCCAGTCCTATGCATTTTCTTCATACACTATCATGTCAACTCACCACTTTCATCCTGGCTTCATGATCTGGGTAATGACTTATGCTCCATTATGCTAATACAGTCTTAAGTCAGAAGACAAACTAGCATTTTGCTGCTGGGATGCTTAAGGAATAGTTCTCAATAACAGAACAATTGACTATTTAAAGTAATCTATACCATCTGTCTCCATACACACTTTGTCCACCCATCCACTCCCTCCAACCTATCACCTCTTCTCCAATAACTCCTTCCCATAAGTTAGAATGTGACTCATCTTACAAACCGTGGAACGAAAGAAAATATGAAATAACTTGCAACCATATTGTCCCTTTCATAACCTCAAGCCATCCCATAGCAGTATCTTGTAAAGTGTATCACCATAATAATGTAGTAAAAGTGGTAACTTATCTGCACACTGCAAGGTCCTATAAGCAACAATGAAATAACAATCAGATAATCTGCTTTACTGATGCTGGGTGAAGGATAAGTATTGATTCGAACATGCATTCAAGTTTGCCATGGAATCTTTTACATCTGTCTGAACGGATGGATACGGCCTCAGCGCTTAGCCACTTTCGACAATGTAGCACTGACATTTCAGCCTAGATTATCAACTGAAATCAGTAGAGTGAAAATGAAAGCCACAGTTTATTGACTTGGAGGCAAGAGGCCTGTGAATGAGTCATGGCTCACTCTGTACCTTGCAGGCAATGGATTTGCTGCTGTTAGAATGTAGTATTATCCCTATCAATTCCTTCCTGATCTAAACAAACTAAAATTTTACAGCAAGAACAGGATGCCTTCTTTACCAGAGGTTGATTCAAGCTCTGATGACCCTATCAAAGGTCAAATGCTCTTTAAACCCAGGGACTGATTTGTGCACTGATGGCTTCATCTGCAGGTCAAAGCTGAGAGCTGAAAGCTGCAAGCGAAGCAGGAAGGTGAGATTTTAGATTTATTTGAAAGAGTGGAGGAGATCTTCAGTGAGTTTGTTGAGCAGCCTCAGCTGTGAGTGGAGAGAGAGTTTGTGAGCTTGCCTCAGTGAATGGGGGAGGATAAGTGCAAGTGCAATTCATGCCACAGCTGGGGAGGAGAAATGTATATGTCAGCAGGGTAGTTGCTTCACTGCAGAGATGAAATATAATTGTACCTCTGCCAGTGCTTGGCTGTGCAGTGAGATTACATTTGGTGTTAAATTTTCACCTCTTTGTGTGTAAGTGTGATGTTTCATGTTATCAGTCTGGTGCCACAGACTCCTCTGGTCTCAGTTTGCGTTGGACAGACAGATTTGGCTTATCACAATTTCTTGACTGCAAGTTTAATTGCCAGTTCTGCTGTTGGATGAGTAGCTTGAAGTGTCATCTGACTGCAAGTGCCTTTAAGCTTTGTTGTTAATTGGTGGCTTCATTACTTTACCAGGGCCGTCACAGACTCATAGAGTCAATACAGCACAGAAGTACAGACAGCATCTTGCAGCTTTTTATTTCTAAAATGCATTATGACTTTTTAAAAGAAGTGTTGTGTGATTCCAAAGGAGGGTTCAATATTATTTTTCTTTGGGTGGCCACATCACATAAATTATTTCTCATATCAAATTGTTCGCAGTGCCACAAAACATCTGCCATACATCTTTTAGTGCAGAAATATATCAATTTGGTGATGAATACTAATAAACATGCTTGATTGGATAGAAGGAAAAGCGATCATTTCTGATGACTGAGACAGACAGTGTTGTAAGATGATCTGACAGCTTAATTAACTGATAACGCATTCAAGAGAAACGCAAGTAAAAGATGACAAAACAAAATTATAGAACCTTACACCAAGGAAGAGGCTGTTCAGTCCATTCTGCCTGTGTCAGGTCTTTGAAAGAGCTATCCAATTCGTTCCATTTCCTTCTCAATGCCATCATTCTCAAACATTTCCTTTTCCAGTACCTTTTGAAAATTACTGTGAATTTCATGATCCCTTCAGGAATGCATTCTAAATGATAACAACATATTGTGATTTAAAAACATCTCTTCCTCATCCTTGTTGTTTAGCATTAGTCAGTGAGTGCGCATTAGTGAGCATTAGGCTCTAGTTATTGACCTGTCTAAGTTTCTACATCTCTACTCTTAAAACTTTTGATCACGGGTATAAAATTTTCATTAACCTTTGCTGCTTCAAGAACAACAATTCCATCTGCTCTAGTCTTTACATGATTGAGAACTTGCTCTTCTGGTCCCATTCCAGTATATCTCCTCTACATCCTCTCTTAAGCATGTACCCAGAATTTGACATAATACAACAAGTGACTCTCAATGAATACCTTACAAACATTTAGCATAACCTCTTTAATATGTCTCAGTTTATAAAGGCCAGGATCACAAATGCTGTTTTAAGATCTTTTTTAAACTCATCCTGCCAAATCTTGAGATGCGTGAACCCCAGGGTTTCTAAAAATAAGGAGTGAGGCTATTTGTGACTGAAATGAGAAGAGGTTTCTTCACTTAGAGGATGATTAATCTTTGGAATTCTCTACCCCAGTGGGTTGTGTGTGGGGGGGGGGTTCAGTCATTGAATGCATTGTAAACAGGGATTAATAGATTTTTGGATCTTAACAGAATCATGAGATATGGCAGGAAAAGTCTGTTTGAGGCAGAAAATCAGTCATTCTCTTGTTGAATGGCAGAGCAGGTTATAGTCTATTCCTGCTCTTATTTCTTTTAGTCTTTGTTCCTTCACTTCCTTAAGCTTCTGTTCATATTTCCTCTTCTCATTCCTCTTTCCAAAATAGATTCCTTTTCTTCAATTTAAATACAAATTCTGCCTATGTCCTCCTGAGATCTTCTACTATCTTATGTTTCCAAATGTTAGATCATCAGCAATATGCCTCCGACATCCAGTAATATGGCTGTGGCCCAGTACTAACCCTGAGGACACTAAAATATGTTTTGTCCTAATCTTAAACAACTGTTAACCAGTACTCTCTGCTTTCTAATTCAAAGCCAATTTTGTTCCCTTGCAAAAACTGCCACTCTAATCCCTTTGCGTTGTTTTCACAAATCATGTATTTTGAGTAATGAAATAAAAAATAGATTATATGATAACACCAAACTGTTAGTGTCCTTTCTAGTTCAGTCATTGAATGCATTGTAAAAGATAGTAGTCTGCTAAAATATGATGGGGCTCCTAGGTAAAATCAAAGGATTCTATATCTCAAAGAGAAAGGAGAAATCTGGAATAAATGTTCTGAAATAGCATTAGGTTTCTATGGGAACTCAATGACTTAGCAATGGATTTTAAACACGTTAAATCCCACCGCTCATATCCTGTAGGGTAATTGAGTTTAATGACTGCATTTTGATCATTCCGTCTGTGATAATTTATTCCATTATATGGATTTATTTTCCTAACCTCTCTTTCTGATATAACAAAGCTGCTTCAATAATTCCTTGTATTTTTAAATCACAATAAATAGCATTACTTTGCATTCTCAAAACTGACATAAAAATGTCATGAAAAATAAGAAGAAACATGTTGTATTAGTAGAAAACAAAGACAAGCATTTTAATTTGCTGCATCACTCACTTCTAGTTTTCCTATTACTTTCACTCAATATTCTTCTGACCTGAGCAGAAAGTAGTAATTTATATTTGAATATGGCTCCATATGAGTAAGCAACCCCTTGGCATCTTGCCTAAGTGTCCACTCCTTGAAACCAAGTGTCAATGAGCTTTTACATCTGTGCTTCATACATTTTCCAGCAGGAGCTATTGAATGGAGATTAGAGAGAAACTCAGCCCAACCCACACACTGCATACTGGTTTTGTGCATCAACCAGTCTTACTCTCCATTGAAGGGAGGGAATAAAGGCCTGTCTGGGCTCGGGATTATGAAGTTATCTATACAATGGAAGGTTCTGCATTATTTCTGTGAAATTACTATTAGCATGTCCATTTCCCATGAATTAGCAACCGTTTGTTTAATGTGGACATGGAATCAAGTCTGATTCTAGCCTCTCTAGCTTATATCACAACATAGAAAATAGTTAAAGGAAATCTGAGCAGTTTTATTGTGTCATTAATAAATGTAAAATCAGATTTGTTCTTCTGTTTACAGGGGGATTATCAGCAACCTGCAATGCACTTCCCTGTAGCTGTGACACTTTACTCTGTATTTATTTTTCTGTTGTTGTTTTTAACCCTGTACTACCTCACTGCTATCTGTACTACCTCAATGTGACAAGAATGTCAGAATAAATAGCATTACTGTGTAATGAATTGATCTGTATGAACGGTATGAAAGACAAGTACAAGTGACAATAACAAACCAATACCATTACCAATATGAATTTATTGCCAATCCCTAATTCATAAATTGTGGGCGGATTCTGAGGCAAGTGCCTGTGCCTGGCCAGTTCGGTCTGTGGCAGTGAGGGGCACAGAACCTAATGGCGTCTGAATCGTTTCAAACAACAGCAGCTGATATATGTCATACATCACTGTTTGCAAACCGCCACTTCTTCTTTGTTCAGAGATTAGTGTATCATTCTTGTCACATTAAAGGGTTCACAGAAGAACCAGATCTGTTGTGCTACATAAAGGACTATTACATACAATGGTGAGAATGTGTAATTTGGTACTGTATGAAGTGGTTAAATCTATGGCTGTGCCTCTTGGAAGAAAGAACTAAATCTCAGATTAATGATTCCAGTGTGGGCTTCAGAACAAAAACAATTTACTGCCCAAATATTGAAATGGATTAACAATCAAGATTATCCAATAGCACTTCAGATGCTTGGACCAGTGTGGGCCCATCATCCAGTACACACTAGGGAATGTATTCTTCTCTGTTGTCAACCACTGCATCTCCAAAGTCTGACCACTATGCTGGCACAACCTTAATCTACAGCAGGCAAAATTAGAGGAAAAGGAAGAGAAAGAGAAGGAGTAGAGAAATAAAGAAAAATGCAGATGGGGTGCCGTCTAGGTAGAGATGATCAATCTTTATTTCAACTTAGAACTTAATTGCCCATTTGGATCACTAAGACCATTTTTAAAAAGAAACACAGCCATTCCCCTTGACATTCAACATTACTATTGGCCAGCCCACACTTTCATCAACTAACCAGAAATTTACTTGGGACAGACATTAGTTACTATAGTATAATACTATACTAATGGAACATCAGAGACTGGATACTCTGCAGCAAAGAACACAATTACTGACTTCTCAAAGCCTTTCTATCATTCACAAGCCACAACACAAGTTATGAAAGAATATTCCTGGATGAGTGCAGCTCCAACTATATTGAAGAATGTCTGCCCTTGCCTGGATGAGTGCAGCTCCAACCACAGTGTTGTAGCTCAGTTTAATTCAAGACAAAGCAATCTTCTTGATCTTCATCTTCAATCTATGCTGAACATTCATTGTTATCCACGATTGATACACTGTAGCTGCAGAGAGCATTAACTACAAAACAGATGGCATCAAATTGCCAAGGTTCTTTTGATACTACCATCTCTCACCATCCTGACTTGGAAATATATCATTATCTTCAGCTGTTACTGAGTAACTATTCTAGAACTGTCAATCAGATACAACAGTGGGAGGTCCTTTACTACAAGCTCTATAATGGAACAAGTAGCAGTTCCTCATCACTTTCTGAACAATTAAGGACGATAGTTCAATGCTGACCTGCTCACATCACAAATGCAGATGTGATTGAAGTAGAATCTGTACTGTTGTAACAAAATATTTCACATGTTATCTTCTCTCTGTGCTGATAATCTCAAATCATGAATACAAGAACCAACGATAAGATTTCTTTATTTGCCACATGTACGTCAAAACACACAGTGAAATGCAACTTTGCGTAGAGTGTTCTGGGGCAGCCCGCAAGTGTCGCCACGCTTCTGACGCCAACATAGCATGCCTGCAACTTCCTAACCTGTATATCTTTGGAATGTGGGAGGAAACTGGAGCACCCAGAGGAAACCCATGCAGACACTGGGAGAACGTACAAACTACTGACAGTGGCCAGATTTGAACCCGGGTCGCTGGCACTGTAAAGCGTTATGCTAACCGCTACACTGTGCCTGTGTGAGTACCAAATCACATGCATACTTCCAATAACACCAAGGCCAATCATTGATGAATTATCTCTGTGCCAACCCTTAGTGTCTGCCTTCCACCTGCCTTTTTAATAGGTGTATTTCATATCAATGCAGTGCCATAAGATTGGCTGCAGCCAAGGTATTCCTTCGTGGTGCCTTCATGGTGGAAAAGACTATAGATAGCCCGAAAGGTACATCAACCAACTCTGCCTTGAATGGCTAGAGTTCGGACTGTACCATCATGCCGTGCACAGCAGTAGTCTGGGCTAGCTGAGTGACTTATAACAAGCAATAAAGGCAGAGTGGCATAAATGCTGTCATCTTGAGAATGGACTTGTTTATACTTTATAGAACCAATGCCATTCCCCGGTGGCATTCTTCAGTTAGTCTAATAAACTTGTGGAGAAAATATTTCTTCAGCATTAAGAAGGTTGCCTCTAAGGTTTGCAGATACATTCACTGACTTTGACTGGGCCTTACTACACATATGAGGCCATTAGCCTTTTCATAATATTGCATTCAGGTCCTTGGAGCCTCATTCGTGGCTTTCATCACATTAGCTCTGTCCTTCCACTGCCACTTCTTAGCTCATCTTGCACTTCCTGGAAGCCTGGGCATAGAGATCTCTCATCTCCTATCCAGTAACAAAGCAGGAGAAGTGTCAGAAAAATAGGGTGTCTGCTCCATTGGCTGTTCTTCCTGTGTTTGGAGCAAGCCTTGCAAATCTCTGCAGTGACTTCTAACAGTGGTTGGGGCAGTGTGAATCCTTTCCCTTCGCACCTCTTTTAGAGATTTTCAGAAGCAAATTGCTTTATGTAATAGACTGGTGCATGTTCCTCACAATTTGCAAATCCAGCACAATCAAACATCCAGGCCAACATATTGCAGATGCAAATCCCTCTTCACAACAAAAAACCAAAGGCAAGCATAATACAAATTCTGGTGTTCTAGAAACATAAAGACTTGAAAGGAGAGATTAGTCACTCAAATCAATGAAAAGAATGTAGTAGACTGATGTACATACATGAAGCTGCAAGGGAAGATTATCACTTTTTTATGGAAAAAGAGCTGACTTATTACTATTATTAACTGTTGGGTAACCCGATTCTTTGACATTGCCTCAATTGGCAAAGTTATACAATTCTTCTGCCTCAGATTTTTGATGCAATTTACTGGCAGGAATGATGGTAAAGGAGACCTGTTTCAGCACCACAAACACCTCGAGGACTTTACCTTTGATGCTTTTTTAGTGACTTTTTTTTAATTGCCGCTATTTTAAGGGCTTTGAGGCTCAGTGCAGAGAGATGGGAATTATGACTTTTGTTAAGAGGAGGCTAATGGAGATGTAAGGCTTCTTGTTGAGGTTCATCCCAAGTAGCTGTATAACAGTCTGTTCCTAGGGGCAGGTACCAAGATAAATATCACCTGCTGCTGGAAGATCATCTTTCGGTGAAAGACACACTTAGATCTTCCCAAACCTTGTTGCTCTTCCAGTGCAATGAGGTGTCTGTAAGTGAAAGCTGCCAAATGGCATATTCAAGGCTACAGGAGTACATGCTGAGGGACGCACTGAAAATCGGTGGCGCCAACACAAACGGTTTGAGGGGACGGACTGCAAATATAAGGTCCTGTTGCCTCTGGACACTGAGGGGCTGTCTCCTGCAAAGCAGCTTGCTCAAACACTTCATGGATGTATTACTGAAAGAGAAAACACGCTTGAATGCAATGTAAATGGAACGTATTGGCTTGGTGGCACAATGAATATATTGTTGTGATGACACTATCAACGTATCGAAAGACATGTATGTACTGATTGTATTGTTTTTCCTGTGTATATTTTTATGAATAAAATTTAATTTTGAAATAAAAGAGCTTGATGGGGCGCTTGTAGAAATGTTTCCCTGTGGCTGAGACTATCAGTATAATGTGGTCACCGAAAAATCCAGTAGTGAATCCAGGAGAAACTTCTTCACTGGTGAGAATGTGGAAGCAGGTACTGTATGGGTGCGGACAAAACCCACTTTAGAGGACGAACATGAGGGAGACTGGATTAAATAGCAGAGAGGGTTAGATGCTGAGGAAGGCTCGTAAGAAAAAAATAAACACTGACACGGAGGAGTTTCCATGCTTCACACTTTATGCAATTCTCTGCATTAAATAGTGCACGCGTGTGACTGGCGAATACGTCTGCGCGGAGGCCGAGATGCTTCCTGGGAGTTGTAGTCCTCCTTTGTTCCGGTGTGCACTGGGGTACGGCGGAGGCGACCCGAATGCGGACTACAAGTCCCAGGGCGCGGCGCGGCCCAAGCGTCCTGCAGCAGGGAAAGTTTGGGGCTGCGAGAGTCCGGGGGCCGGCGCTGGTTGTTTGAGGGAGTGCAGCCGCGCACAAGACGGCTGTGCAGCTGTGCCGCTCCGCTCTCGGCTCGCTCCGGAGTCACTCCAGCCGCAGTTGTAAGATGATCGTGGCGCCGGCCGCCGAGAGGAACAAGGAGCCCATCCTGAGTGTGATCAGGCAGCAGCTGCAGCCCGCAGTGCCCGCACTCGCACTGGAACTGGCGTCGGGCTCCGGCCAGCACACCGTGCACTTCGCCCAGGCGCTGCCCAACGTGGTGTGGCAGCCCTCTGAGGTGGAGCCGCGATCTCTGGAAAGGTGGGCAGGAAGCAACAGATGGCTCTCGCTCCGCTTTGCTTTGGTAGTTTTCTAAGCGGCGCTCGCACTGGAGGTGAGGTTGGCCCGAATAAAAGCGGGGAGCGCAGGAAATACACAGTAAGGGCTGAGTGCACCCACCATTTGCTCTTGTTTGTTTCAGACTGCCTCTGTTTCCCGCTTCTTGATCACTGAGCATCTGCTCCTTCCTGCCCCCTCCTAGCTCAGTTCTCCCCCCTCCCACCCATTAACGCAGTTCCCCCCCACCCACCGACTCTGTTCTCCCCCCCCACCCACCCACCGACTCTGTTCTTCCCCCCCCACCCACCCACCCACCGACTCTGTTCT
>JAUZTB010000127.1:31611732-31624879 GCA_034780895.1 Rhynchobatus australiae | reverse complement strand
TCCCCATTAGCAAATTGTACAGAAGCTTGCTAATATTCCATAGGACTAATTGCTAAAGAACCTACTCTCAGATCCTGTACCTGTTTAGTACATGTGCAGAAGGATTGAATTTTATTTTTGATAATTTTGATAGGTGGCAAAGGGTATGAATTTCCTTGTTAGTCAAAGGTATCCAGAGGAATTACATTAATGATGTTCTTTCTAGTCAGCCAACATCATCATATTACATTGTTAACCACCCTGTTGCCTCAGCTGCCAACCCCATCACCTCCCTTGCCCTTTCAGACCTTATCTGGTTTATCTCAACCATATTCCCATGAAATTGCTGACTACCCAACATCCCTTCCAGTTCCCATGTCAGTCTTCTTGGTTCTATATTCCTCTGTCATATCCATTATCACGATTCATCATTAAAAAAAAATCACCCATAACCCTTCACCTTGACAAATTTCCAGTTCATTTGCAACCTCTCTATTCCTCCCGGGTCACTGAAAAGCCATTGCTTCCCAAATCCAAATTTCTTTCTCAAAATTCCAATGTCCAAATCTTTGAAATCAGATCTCCATCTACTGCTGCATTAATGAAACAGGATGTCTTTTGTGACTGGATAAAAAAAAGTTATGACAAAAAAAAGCATTTCATCTCTCTCCAAAGTTTGACATGACAGACCACATCATCCTGGTTGAATGTATGTCTACACAGAGAATTGGCTGCAATAACTCCTATCACAACACATTTTCACTTAGTGCATTACCCCTCCATACCAAAAGGATCTATTATTTACTTATAATTTTTCCTCATTTACTTGCTACTGTCAGTGACATCATGCAGGGAAAAAAAAATCAGTCTTTCCACACATATGACTATGATTTCTAGGTCTACTTCACTAAGGTACATAAAATCATAAGGGGCATAGATAAGTTGAATAGTCTTTTTCCCCCAAGATAGGGAAATCTAAAACTAGAAGGCACAGATTTAACGCAAGAGGGGAAATATTTAAGAGACCAGAGGAGCAAATCTTTTCACACAGCAGGTGGTGGGAATATGGAACAAGCTGCCAGAGGAAGCTGTAGGGGCAGGTGCAATTAGAACATTTAAAAGATATTCAGACAGGTACATAGATAGAAAAAGCCCAGAGGGAAATGGGCCAAACGTAGGCAAATGGGTCCAGTTCAGATAGACACATTGGTTGGCATGGATGAGTTGGGCCGAAGGGCCTGTTTCCATGCTGCATACTTCTACAACTCCATGTCTCTGCTGTTGGAGCAACATTCACTGCTGGAGGCTGCTTAGACTACAAGTGTCCTGCTATTCAGTATTGGGGAGGGGACTCCATGCCAACTCCTCACAACCTTGATGTCAAATAGTGAGAAGATACCAAATACAAAGTCTCACTATCACTGCCTATTTCCATCCTCTCCTCACCACAACATCATTTGTCACATCCCATGTCTTAATTGATCTGATGCCAACAAAAGGAGAAGTTGGTAACGGAAGGAGGAACATCAAATAGACAAATATGGTGTTAAGACCTCAGAAAAAGGGTTTACATAGCAATCTAGTCTCGTCTTCCGTTCTCCATCCCCAAAGAAAAAACAAAAGCAATACACTTCAATTTTGATCGCTGGACATCATGATTCCCAAATATTACCATCTTTATTTCATAGAACACTACAGTACAGGAACAGACCATGTTTGATGTCAAGGAGTCCTTGTAAAACTAAGTCAATGGAAAAGTGGGGCAAACTCTCTACGTTCAGCAACAATCCAGCCTCTGATTGGATGGAGATAACAGTTCTATTTATTAGTGAACATCAAATTATTTAAAGCACACAATTCCCACATGCAGCAAACCAGCACAACAGCATATTGGGAATATCTTCACCAGGAGGATTGCAGCAGTTCAGAAAGGCAACTCACCACCACCTTATCAAAAGGCAATTAAGAACGAGCCATAAATGCCAGTCTTACCAGCAACTCCCAAACATTGAAAATAAATACAAACTTTAAAGAAACTACTGCTATAAGTGGCAGTGGTATCTCTAGCAAGTGATTAGTCTCCGCACTCCTCAGGACTCTTCCATGCTCTACAAGGCAAAAGTAGGACTGTGATGGAATAATCTCTGCTTGGAGGGGTATGGTTCCAATGACATTCAAGCAGCTCTAATCCATGCATGACAAACCACTAACTTGACCAGCATCACATTAAGCATGTCAAATATTTACTCCTTTTAGCACTGGTTCTTCATAACAGTGTATACCAACTTTAAAATGTACTTCAGCAATTCATCAAGGCCTCTCTATCAGCACATTAGACCTGCAACCTCTATCATCTACCAAAATAAGGAGAACTGATTCATGAATTCACTATCAGGCTCCCCTCCAAATTACATAATCCACCTTGGAAATACATTACTATTCTTTCATCGTTGCAGACTTAAAGTCCTAGAGCTTCCAAACCATTAACTCCATAGTGATCTCACAACACACTTCAACATCAAGGAGGCTCAGCCCAAACTTTTCAAACACACTTATGAATGTTAATAAATACTGACGTTGAGAGCAACTGCTACATCATATGAATGAAAAGACAGCTACAACTGACTTGTGGATAGTGACATAATTAGGGTAGAGCTTAATTCATTGCTCAACTACTTTTAAACTGCAAAATCAAGCAAATAAATTGAAGACTAAAATGTTAGACAAATATATTGACTACACGATTTGGTTCAATGAATACTTGGAGATTGTTGTTAAATAACATCCAAAACTAAGTTAAAGGAGTAAGATTTGCTTTTTTTTAAACTGGGCATTTATTCTGTGATAAGCAGGCAGATTTCACCAGCTGGAAAGAGAACCTACAGATTTGCATTTTTAGATCAGTGGATCCACCTTAAAAAACTCTGCTTGTTGATTTATAGAGCTTTATTATCCCCCTCCAGAAGAGGATATGCCAAAAATAAGGCTTATCATTACATGGAACCTTACAAGATTCAGTAAATCCCAAAGAACATTGAAGTATAATCAATATTGCAATGCAGGAAGCATGGTAACCAATTTGTTTGGATGAAGGACACAAATATGTAATGGAATAATCTCAACACAAGTCCACCTTGGTTTGATGATAAATATTCTGCTTCTGGATCTTTTATACCAACCCAAGACAACAGGTGGGACCTTGCTTTTATGTTTTATGAGAGCATAGGAAATGACAGACTAGGCCATTTTGACCTGCAAGCCTGCTCTATTAATTTTTTTCTACCAACGTCACATTTCCCCGCATTATATCTAACTTTCCGTATCCAGGACCATTCACGTAACCTGTTTACAGCCCCCTAAAGCTCCTCTGCATCCTCCTCATAGCCCATCCAGCAAACTAGATTTGTATCAGCAGCAAGCTTGGAAAAATTACACTTGATTCTATCATTCAAATTATTGATATAGATTGCAAACACCTAGGGTTCCTACAACATCCCACTGGGCACAGCTTCCCAAACCAAAAACATTCTTATTCCCTGGTAACTAATCCCTGATATACGTCAGTATATCAACCAAATACAGTCTGCTCTACTTTTAATAATCTCATGTGGCACCTTATCCAAGGCCTTCTAAAAGTCCAAATGCAACACATCAACTGGTTCACTCTCATTATTGTCATTACAACCTCAAAGTTCCAACAATTAGTCAAATATGATTTCCCTTTCATAAATGCAATGATATTACTGTTTTCCAAGTGCCTTTCAGAATACTTCCACTATTTTTCCACTACTGATAGCAGACTAACTCTTCCTTAGTTCCTTTTCCTCTTCCTCCTTTCTTTACTAAAGCAGGGGTTACATTTGCTATCTTCCAATCTGTGTGAACCATTCTGGAATCTATAGAATTTGAGGATGTCAGAGTATCCAATATCTCCAGTTACTTCATTTGAAACCATAAAATACAGATTATCAAGATTTATCACCTCTCAGTACCATTCATTTCCTCAGTATTAGTTTATTTCTATTATTAATGACAGTCATCTGCCAAAACTGAGCCTCTGACAATGCATTCCTCCCTCCATAATGAACCAAATACAAGCTTCGGAGTAGGATTGACAGGATCGATGCTCTGAGATCATTTTCTCTGGCTAGCAAGTCTAGAGTTACAGTATATGGACTCATAAGGCATCCGCAGATTAGTACCAAGAAGAAATTTCTTTGCCATGTTGCAAGTATCTACTCCAGAGAACAGTGGATTCTCAGTCTTCAAATACATTAAAGATGGTACTATTTTACTCACTAAGAATATGAAGTGATCATAGGAAGACAAATGTGGAATTCAAGATAGGAGGATCAGCTACAGTGCTAGCAAATGGCTGAGAAAGCCCTAGGGATATGTGGCCTACTCCCAATTTGGCTACTCTAATGAGCAATCAGTCTAGACTTTGCTTAAATTTGTGTAGTGACAATGCAAAGTCAATCACCTCCTAACTAAGAAAATATCCAACAATTCTGTTGCCACACTCCCTTCCCACTTGCTTGCAACCTGACTCCTGCACTCCTTTTAAACTCACCTGGTTCACTGGGAGATTATAATAATATGTGACAGTGTAAAAAAGGCAATTATATAAAGTGTGTTGGGATAGTAATACAACATCCAATAGTTTGGAAAATCTGCTAGTGTGGAACCCAAGTCCTAGCATGCTGGATTATTGGAGTTTTATTGTACTGAGCAATGGGTAATACACAAGGGTTACTATATCTTGGTTCAGAATTGCAAGGTTAGGCATGATCATTTGAATAAAAAGCAAAATTAATATGCCTTATCATGAGTCCATATACTGTAACTCTAGACTTGCTAGCCAGAGAAAATGATCTCAGGGCATCGATCCTGTCAATCCTACTCTGAAGCTTGTATTTGGTTCATTATGGAGGGAGGAATGCATTGTCAGAGGCTCAGTTTTGGCAGATGACTGTCACTAATAATAGAAATAAACTAATACTGAGGAAATGAATGGTACTGAGAGGTGATAAATCTTAATGATCTGCATTTTATGGTTTTAAATGAAGCAACTGGAGATATTGGAAAAACCAAAAACAGGTTAAAAAAAGAAAAATTCTAAAAGTTATGTAGCATTAAACAATCTTTAACCATTGTTACAAATACACCAAATACTGATTATTTTTTCAAAAAAGGTATATTAATGCAATTTAAATGTTGTTACAACCTTTTCAGGACTTGAGACTTAAAAAAGGTGATAACAACCTTCTGCAACCTTTCAAGACCCATCAAAAACAAATCAACTGACAAGGTGAGGAAGTTGGTGATAGTGTACACAGCTTTTGCACATACAATTACCTGATAATTAATTCTAACAGATTTCCAAGGATAAGGACGTATAAATGGAAAGTTACAAAAATCAATACACAATATTAAGATTTGTTTAAGTATAAACAAAAGATTTCATTCCTAAAATTCAAGCACATGACAAAATACTGTTGATAACTAGAAAATAGCAAGTTATCAAATCAGCAAACAGAAATTATGTACAGATGATATTTACTGTCAATTCTGCATTAAAGTAAAAGCTCATTTTATACATATATGCTTCTGAGAAACTGCTAATGTATAACATGTACATTGTTCAGAACTTGCAATTGATCTGGCTATAATTTCAACGGATACAAGAGATGCTGAATTGTAATCACATGCATACTTTAAACAAACTTTTATAGAGTCATGGAGCTATTTCTCATGCTCTTCAGCCCACTGAATCTGCTCCAACCACCAAACACCCATTTATACTCACCCTACATTAATTCCATTTTATTCCCCTTTGGTGACCTTGGATGCAATTTTGGTTCTAAATGCCAGCTGAGTCACATTGAAGGTAATAGGGCGAGTGCAATTGATATCTGCTGGACGTAGGTAGAAATAGACAGATAATGATGATGAACTCCCATTGCAGTGGAATGCCAACTCCACCCAACTCATTACCTGTCCCTCGCGTTCTAGAGAATTGGAATACATCATGTCTGGTAGAGGGTAGATGGTATGCAGAGCAGGAGAAACTGAGAAGATGGAAGACAGTGAGGAGGAGGAAGGGTGAGGAGGCATTTCAGCTGGAAAACTGGAGCCTTAACTCCCAGTGTATTCAGGAAACAGTTCTTCTCCTGGAACCTTGTAGTAGTTAATGGTTGAGATGTTTATGCTTCACTGAAGTGTTCTACCACAGCACTACATCTGCAGCCTCAGAGTAGGGCACAGCCACTCAGTCAGTGGCTGTCGAAGTAACGCTGCCCATTATGTCCTGGGATCCTACCAGCCTGGAGATATGGGTGGGTTCCTGCTCTCTGCTGTGCATTCCTGCTCTCAATTCAAAAGTTGCTCGCTGCATTTTCATCCTCTCTTACTAGAACATAACATGTGGAACAAGTATTACATGGTTTCAGAAGGGCTGCAGGTCTCTTCAATGTGTGGAGTGAAGTTGACTCCATACATTTTGTTCTGCAGGTACTGAACACAAACTCTAACCTTTTACACAGACAACTCTGTACTCAGTTTATGACTTTAGTTTCTAATGAAATAAGCACACCATGCTTTGCCATTCCATCCCGCACTGTACAATGTTTCCCAGTCTGTTAGGGTGTAATGAACATTGTGTACATCTTAATTTTTTCATATTTCCATACAACATGGAAAGAGATCATTTGGGTCATGAAGTCTACTCCTGGTTCTCAGAAATTCAATTTATCCACTTATTTTCCTGCAACCTATTCTTCACACCTGGCCTTTTACACCCTCCATCAATTCTCTTACTATCTATGCAAAAGGCAGTTTACAGTAGGCAATTAACCTACTCATTTGAGATGTAGGAGGAAACAGGAGCACCCATGGGAAATCCAGATGGTCGCAAGGACAATGTGCAAATTCCACAGAAACAACACCAGGTTGCTGGAAGCTCTGTGCCAGATGCAGTACCTGCAACATTACTGTTCTGCACATTTATGGAACTAGACCCGAACCTACAATTAAATTAGGCAAGCTTTTAAATTTTAAAAACCAATTCAAAACTAAAACAATACCAAATAATAAGGCAATCAATTACAAATTCCAAGGTCACAAGTACCACTGCTTGAACTAGTTTGTCTCAAATTAGTGAAGTTTGTGTTCTGACCAAGCTGTTAAGTACATTCCCATACAAAAGCACGAGGCTTCACTTAAATTCTTCCTGTTCCAAAACCACCAAGCAAAGTGGTTGTCAAAATGTGGTTTGAACCATCTTGCCCTCACAAAAAGAGGGCAGAAAATAACAGTGAGCTACCTACAAAATATAACAAGGAATGCAACCAATTACATACAACATCAAGCTAATGAAATATGATCCCAATTACAAGAATGTCTAGGCTCATTAATTAAAATACATAGAGTCTCATTGCATCAAACAAGTCAAGACTGTCAATTTCTGACAAAATTTTTTGACCAAATTAGTTGACATTTAAGTACAACTTAAATTGCATCTGTCCATAAAAGTGCCCATGAAAGTAACCAAAAAGATTTTCCTCCCATGATTTTCATTTAGTTGAATCACATCAAACTTGCACTAACAAAGTAATGAATGCCTCACAACAATGCACTTTGAGGGGAATGATTTATCCAGAAACAAAGATTTAATACATTAATGGAAAAAAAATCAAACACGTTGCCCACAGATTGATGAAACAAGTCCTGAACAAAATGTGTCAGTGATTTGGCAATTTGACATCCTACACTTGAAGTCCTGCTCATCACCAGCTAGAAATTTCAGTCCATTTACAGTTTAAGGGAGTGAGCATCTGTCTTAAAATACTGTAATTTACTGCTGCTTAAGAGGTTGCAAGTGCTCCAGGGAATTATGAGCTTCCCAGATACATGTATAAAATTGAAATAAAATTCAGGGAATACTCAAATACTCAGCACATCAGGTAGCATCTGCAGTGAGAGAAACAGTTAGAATTTTGGATCAATAACCTTCCACAGATGCCAAGCATTTCCAGCTTCTGAAACATTTGTTTTTAGACTAAATGTATAAAATTGAGTTTATTATACAGTTTCCAATTCATTCAAATCAACTCTGATCTTAGAATCATGTTGTGGCAATTACGAACAAAATTCTTTCCATATGGTGTCAAGAACTGTCAAAATTATCTTAACAACAATTCTTCTGGAACTATCAGCACAAAGGTATGCAATTTTGACACTTTCACTTCCATGGCGCTCACCTTTGCATCCAATAATCATGCAATTATTGCAAGAAAGTCACCTTCAAAAAGTAAAAAAGTGAAAGCAAGGTTTTGAAACCACTGATTAAATGCCTGAAGCATTCTCAGCAACTGTTATGGCAATAACAAATATAATAAGGATAGATAAATAGCTGTCAGACCACAACACGAGATATATAATGGCAGAGAATGCAATACTTGATTCATTGTGTAAAGCCGGATCAGTAATTTTCTTTTTTTAAAAAAAAAATTCAACTCTGCTTTCCAAAAGAAAACGCATGTCCAGATTTTTAGTTTTTAAAGCAATCGATGACCACTGCAGAAAAAATTGCCATCAGAAGGTTCTGCAGACATCAAATGTTTATGTTTCACAATTATGGATCATGCTTTCTACTAAGGCTACATAGCTCTTACTGGATTTAAAGCGACTCAAACAACTGTAACACACGATTTATAAAGTTTTAAGAGAAATGGATCAGCAGACACCAAAGGCCAGAAAACATAAAACCGAGTACTTTCACTCCATTCACGATGTTTACACTCCAGTGTATTTTTCAAATGCAGAAGCAAGCAAAAGCCGTGGTACCTACCCCACCCGGATGAAGTGTGGAAGTGTTCATCTTGTATACCTCCAATGTAAAGATTCAAGAAAGACCCATTTTGGTTACCCAAGAGTTAATAAAAAAATAAATGCCAAGGTTACGCGATCAACTTCCTGCACCCGGATTTCCACTGGCGCAGGCTGCAGTGCCGTGTACCCGCGCAAGGTTTCCCTTACCATTACTGTAGGCGTAGGGGGACTCGCTGGCTCCATCCTGCAAACTCTCCAGGATCTCTCCCTTGCCCACATCGCTGTCGCCCACCAGCAGGAATTTCAGCAGGTAGTCGTAGGTTTTGACTGGGCTTCCTTGGCTCGGCACCGTCGTCATCCTCCGTGAGACACACGGTTTTGTGATTCATCTCACGGTCACGCTGCGATCGGGCGAGCACAGACGACCCCGGGGCTCCGCGACACTCGGCGAGGCCTGCGCGGCGACAACTCCCTCAGCGCATGCGCCTCGCATAACCACCGCCGCCGCCAATGCGCCCTTGGAAACTGCGTCGGAAAAGCTCTAGTGATTCCCTTCTGAGGCAACGCTATTCCAAACACACATATCTATATATAAATATTTTACGCAACTCTCATTCGCGACTTGGCGCCACTGCCGGCTCTGACCGAGACTCGCTGACAAACGATAGCGCCGCAGATTTTCTGCACCTCCTTTCAAGCCGCGCTCTGATTGGCTGTGGTTAGACGGGCTCGACGAAGTGCCGGTGTCTGATTGGGCAGGTGTGGTCACGGGGGCTGGGCTGAGCGAGCGGTGCAGGAGAGTGGGTCGCGCAGCAAGTGAGTGGCAGTTCCATTTAATAGGCGTTAAGAGATGGTCCCCAAAAATCTGAATGTGCGTCCGTTTGTTTTAGGGTGGAACAATCAATTAAAAAAAGTAAATTAATAAGGAAGTAAAATATTAATGTGGCGATTCTACCCCTGTAGAACCCACCGGTGGTGGAAAGGGTTGGTCTGTAAACAGTTGGTCGCACTCTGCCTTGTTGGTCCTTTGCTTTCTCATAGGAGTGGAAGAACTGATGGGGAAGGTTCTTCAGTCATGCAGGTAGATCTCTGGGATGGAAGAAAGTTGGGGAAAAAGTACAAAAACTCTTCATAATTGGAATCGAGAATCAAAAACAAGTGCAGATGCTTGAAATCTGTTAAAAAAACAAACAGATGGTGCTGGAAATTCTCAGGAGTTTAGGCAGCGTGTGTGGAAAGAGAAACATTTAATGTTTCAGGTTGGAGACCCTGTGTCAGAACCGTAATTAGAATCGGTTTTAAGGGGGAATGAAAGCTTACATTTAGATAAAGCCTTTCACAACTCCGGATGTGCAGACCCATCACGGATTAATAAAATATGTTTGAACTATGTAATGAACTGGAGTCAATCGCTTCATAAAGAGGTTGCATGAAGATGAATGAGCTAAATGGCCAGATCATCTGTTTAGCGACGTGGGTAAATGAATTAGCATTCATTAATACATTGGAAGAACTCGCTATCTCTTTCTTTAGGGGATCTTTTAAGTCCATTTGAGCAGGCACATGTGGGTTTGATTTAAGTAAAAATTAAAAATAAAACTGCAGATGCTGGAAATATAAAACAAAAGCCAATAATGCTGGAAATACTCAGCAGGTCAGCCTGCATCTGTGTGAAGAGAAACAGAGTTTCAGGTCGGACTCCCCTTCATCAGAATTCTGACAGAAACCACAGATGTGGCCTAACCTGCTGAGTATTTCAGTATTTTCTGTTTTTGTTTTGGGTTTGATTTAAGTCAAATTTGAAAACAACACCTCCAACAGTGCCGTGCTGCCTCAATACTGGCCTAGAATGCCAATCTAAATTACAAAAACCTCTTGCATGTAAGAAGAACTAAGAAATACAAACCAGGAAGTTTCCAAGTTCCATTTTTGCTTTGTACTAAGGTAATTGATCTCAGGTGGAAACCAGTGGAGAATTTACAATTCATGGCAGCTCAGGAGTAATATGTAAAAGAGACACAGTTAACATTCTAATGCAGTCCTGATGCAAGCAAATGGGATTAGAGTAGATGGATAAAGGTTATAATGGATATGGTGGGCCAAAGGGACCATTTCTCTGCTGCATGACTTCGTGCCTCTAAGGTTACACCTCCTAGCTATGGTCCACTTGGAGGCTGAGAGAAAGTGTTAGTGTGCAGACTTGGTAAGAAAAAATGGTCATTGTCAATCTTGGAGGTCTCCACAGTTCAACTTTTTTAAAATCCATTTTATGGGATGCAGATGTAGAATGTCTCCAAAAGGCCAGCATTTATTGCCCATCCCTAATTGCCAGCAAGAAGATAGGAGTGAGCTACTATCATGAATTACTGCAGTCTTTCTTGTAAAGGTACTTATGCAATGTTCCACTGAAGGGTCCTAGACCCAAAATGCTGAGTCTCTTTCTCTCTCCACATGCTGCCTGAGTGCAGAGTATTTTTACTACCTTCTGTTTTATTTCAGATTTCCAGCATTTGCAGTATTTTTCAGTATTTTGCTTTTCAGCTCCTACAATGTTGTGGGCCTATGGTGTGACATGTGATGAATAGCCATTTGAGCAAACTGAAGGAAAGCAGCTCTTGCTTTAATCCACAGTATAGGTCCGAAATAAAGATCTTTGGGGTAGAAAGGGAAAGGGAAATGGCACCTGTGAACACTTCTGTCATTACAGTAGTCCTATGGATGGTCATAAACCTTGTATTAGCTCCCTCTTCATAGCCTGGGAATTTAAACTGTGGAATTCTTGGTGTGAACCTTTCAGAGTCAAAAGCTCATAGTCCAGGTGCCAGGAGCACTACAGTAGCTGTAACGTCAAGTGATAACATGTGAAGAACTGGAAGAACGTCCCACCCAGAGTCGTTGTGGCATCTGGAACTTGAATGAAGAGGGCAAACCATATGCATCTCCTCAACCAATCAAGTTTGTGAAATTAACAGCACCAGAACTGAAAAGGAATTTTGAATTAGTTTAGTGTCTTCAGTGTCAAATTACATGTGGAACCAGAAATAAAGAGAGGAAAAGAAAGAGTGGATTAAGAGGGAGGAAGAAAAGACAAATAGAAAGGAAAAATTGTAATTTTATTTAAAAGAAACCCCAATGTCAATCTAAAACTGAAATAACAAGATTCACATTTGCAGTAGATTTTTTTTCATACCAGAGAGTTTACTTGCAGTTATCAGCATTTACAACATCATTGAATGGGTCCTTAGAGGAAATGAAATGACTTAACTTTCTGGTCTTCCTCTTATCAAGCTGAGGAACATTATGGCACTCAATAGATTTGAATGGGAAGCCATGCAAACAAATGAATTAGGAGCAGCAGTAGGATGTTAGGGGCATAGATGGGGCGAGTGCACACAGTCCTTTTCCCATAGGACGGGAACCAAAAACCACAGGTTATAGATTTAAGGTGAGAAGGGAAAGATTTAAAAGGGACCTGAGGACAACTTAACACAGAGGATGGTGCATATATGGAATGGGCTGCCAGAGAAAGTAGTTGAGGCAGGTACAATAACACATTTAAAAGACAATTTGGATAAGTACATGGATAGGAAAGCTTCAGAGGGATATGGGCCAAACATGGGCAAATGGGACTAACTTAGATGAGCACCTTGGTCGGCATTGATGAGTTGGACCGAAGGGCCTGTTTCCATGCTGTATAACTCTGACTTTATTTGACCCCTCTAGCACCCTCCATCATTGAATAAAATTATGGTTGCTTGTAACCTCAACTCTGTATTCCCATCTATCCCTGGTAACCTTTCACCCCACACCCTTCCTTATCAAGAATCTATCTATTTCAGTCTTAAAATTATTTAAAGATTCTGCTTCCACAACACTTTTAGAAAGAGATTTACAAAGATTGTGAGAGAAAAGTCTTTGCTTTAACAGAGTCTTAAATGGGCGACCCTTTCTTGTTAAACAGTGGCTTCCTGGTTCTGGATTCTTCCATGTGAGGAAACATCCTCACAACATTCATCCTGTCAAGATCCTTCGGGATCTTATATCCTGACAACAAACCAATAGATAATGCTTTTGCAAAGCTAATGCTTGAAATGGTGCATCTCTAACAGAAAGATTTAACTACAATCAATCACCAAACCAAAATATACTGTTATAGGTGAGGCTATTATTTAAATTTTACTTGAAACCAGATAAGGATTAATTGTAGTTAAGTTTTTCTGTTAAAGATATGTCACTCTATCATTAGTAATACTACTGTTTATAGAATTAAATAATACTAATTATTTGCAACTTTATTGCAAAAGATAGTCTGAAAAGCTAAACTGGAGCATTATGC
>JAUZTB010000127.1:31568978-31580642 GCA_034780895.1 Rhynchobatus australiae | reverse complement strand
CCATGTCAAGTACTTCCTGCCAGCCCAGAACCCAAAGAATTGGAGTGGAAGTAAGTCATCCTCAATCTGGAGGGACTGCCTAAGAAAGAATGTAAAACCTACCCCATAAACACACAGGAAAGCATCATGGTTTCATTTCTAATCAAGATCTAACCACAGAAATATAGTGAATTGTGTACTACAGCCACAGCATGGTGTAAAGTATGGAAGGTGACTTTTCATAGGTCATTCACACTAATCATATCATTGATGTGCATCCTGTTCATGCTCACTGAAGTACAAATAAAGCTCATTACCAGTGTAAAGACGAGGTAATACAGTGCTGTAGTTGGCAAGAGGAAGAGGAGAACGGTGAACAGCAATGTTCCAATAAACAGCTGCAATCAAAAATAAAAGACATGAGTGGCTGTTACATAAAAACCTGTATTTTTTTTTAGCTCTAAAACAAAAATTTTCCATTTTTAAATGCCCAGAGCTCCCATCAGTTCCCTGACTGTTGAAGCTTATGCTGAAGAAGGCTGTAGAACCACATACCTCAGAACAAGGCTAAGATCGATATATATCTGGAATATAGGGATTTGGGAATATGGG
Source organism: Rhynchobatus australiae (assembly GCA_034780895.1). Classification (NCBI taxonomy): domain Eukaryota; kingdom Metazoa; phylum Chordata; class Chondrichthyes; order Rhinopristiformes; family Rhynchobatidae; genus Rhynchobatus; species Rhynchobatus australiae. The sequence goes on along the minus strand of JAUZTB010000127.1, from coordinate 31,580,051 downwards.
GACATAGGAAGTGTGCTTGAGGATTCGGCTCAGCCTTCATCCAAATGAATGGGAGAAAGGATTACTTCTGGTTCTATTTCCCATGTTCTAAGCCCTGAAACTATTTAGCATTTGAGGTCAAAACTATGCTACAACAGAGACTGCATTAATCTTCCTGAGAATAGCTTTCAATGAAATGCAGACTGCAATGGTTTGGAAAGTTGAGTGTGTGCAGAAAGGTTGGTAAAGTATCATTTACACAAACATGCAGGGCATTAATACACAAAGGCTCACATTTAACAAACAAGAATTCTCGCACTGAGGGTCCTGAAGCAAATTTAAACGTGATCTCTCCTCCACACTGCCCTTAATGATAACAGATGACAATGAAGTTTAAGAAGTGGAAAGAAAAATTACCTGCTTTCACCCTTCACTGATGGGACTATTAGGCAAAACTGTCTGCAATTTTAGCACAACTTTAAAGATGAACTTCCTAGCTCAAAAAACTGACCATGTCAATGCACAGAAATTTCAACCAAGTTTACCAGACACAAATTGAAGATTTTCATTGATATATTTTCAAGGGAATATCACTGTGCTTTCCCTCTGGACAAAGGCCATGAGAAATGAATTATCTCTCAAAAATCCACCATTCAAGTGGCCTGCTACTTTATGTGCACCAATAAGGAGTCGTGAATTTTGGAATGTTACAACCTTGTAGACAAATTCCTTGTGTGGTAGATGGGAATTACATGGCAGAATAGATAATCGCAAAGTAGAACAGCACCAAGATGTGGTAAATGATAATACCTTTTCTCTCTCCATTGATGCAGTATGACCTACTGAGCATTTCCAGTATTTTCTGTTTTTATTTTAGCTTAATTGCTATTGAAGATTTTTGCTGTTTAACTACCTATATACACAGGTGCCCTTTTGTAGACTCAGTGTAGACTTCTTTCTCCCCCACCTACCCTACCTTCTTCATTTGGCTGTACCTACCTATATTGCTGTATAATTTTACAATTTATTTTGACCACTTGCTTCGACGTATTTAGGAAAGTCATGCGATTCCAAATGCCTCATGAATGAGAAACTACAAACCATCTAGGTATGTTTACCTGGTGGACACATAAACCTTGCAGATGATAATTACAAAAAGGTACAAACATATTTCTCTAATGGCTCTATCACTCAAGAAGTGTACATATCAATAAAAACACTCCACCTGATCCAAGTCATAACTGCAGGAGTCCACGCGCTGTCTCAGAACATTCCACTTCTTTCCTCTAAACAATCGCCAGAGAGATGACAAGCCGTAGATCTTCAAACAGTAGATTCTACATACAAAATATATTGAAATGTTACATTTTACATATGGAGACTTTACAGCATGGAGAAAATATCTTTATGGAAAGTGGGCTGTTTATAAAAATCTATTTAAAAACATGAAAGATTTTGCTTTTTAAAACAAAATCCTTTGCTCATGTATAACATGTATTCTGCAACTGTCATGAGACAGTGGAATTTGCATTGTGAAAATTTTATTAAAAGCTTTCAAATGTGCAGCTTTCTTTTTGATGGATGACACAGGTTACAAGATTAAAGATTCTCAGAAGCAGTCTGAAATTTTGGCAGTTTGTAGTTATGCTTGTAACCTCTTAAAAACTCAAAATCATTTAATGTTCAAATCTTTTATTCAACTTTTTTTGTTCTATGATATAATATTTTTTCATTGGCCCTATTCTCACACAACTGCTGTCACTTTCACCTGGAACACTAATACGCTGTAAAATCTATGTTTAAACAATAGATTATTAGTGATTATCTTAGCAAGTCTCAAAATACTTTGTCTCTGTGCAGAAAAACAATTATGAACTAAGCATAATTACAAGCACTTACTTGCAAACATTTCAAGAAATGATTTGGATTTCAATGAAAGTCAATACATTACCCAATTACCATTCAGCCTTTACAACTTTAAAACATCTTTACTTGACCAACCAAGTATTTTGTTTTCATGTCAAAATAATTTCTAAAACTTTATCATAAAGATGATTGTGTTGACTGTGACTTTCAATCTGCCTTCTTCCATTGGACTTGCGCTGAATGTACAATGTCTTATTTGAGGATGAGGTGAGAAATGCAAGAATATTGGCCCCACGAAGATCAGGGTGTGGAGTGGAAGGCAGTGAGGAAGAATTCTAGACAAAATAAAGAATCAGGAGAGGCAAAGGCAGAGAGAGCAAAAAAAAGAACAGAAGCAAACAGAAGCAAACAAACCATTTTTAAATAAAAGAAATATTCAACAGTAATGCTGCAGGAAACCAACAATAAAACATTGTCACCATCACCTTTGAATACTGCAGCACTTTACCAGACTGTTCCCTCCTCTAGCAATTTTCCTGGAAACTTGAGATGCCTAAGGTACCTATTTGCCACAGGTTTTAAGTTGCTGCCTCAATGAGGTAGGAAAATAGATACTGTATGTAGTTCCCTCACATTGGAGGTACATTATAAGTTATCAAGAGCTGGATTAAGTTCCGAGTCTATTTCCCAAGTGGAAACAACAATGACAAAAATTATCAATGCCTATGATTGCTACCTTATATTTGATAAGACAATGTGTTACATTATTCACAATTGACGACTAAAAGACCTGGTTCCTAAATCTATTAACTCTTGGTGTTTTTGGTTATCCTATCTGGTTCACCAAACAGGGTTAGATTACATAACCTTAAAGATGGGAAAAATTGAATAAAAAGCAAACATATGTGTAAAAATTTTAGTTTTGGGGATTCCCCCAAACAGTAAGTGTTTTGAGGAATTAGAAAGCTTAGATCTTCTGACTGCAATATTGGCTAACCTAATCACTTTCAATGGGTTCCTATCTGTTCTACAAACTGCCAAATCCAAGGCAAATAGACAAATAAATAGTTGGATAACATTCCATTTTAGTGAACTATTCAGTAATGACATTTGCACATCCTCAATATCTGCACCCACTGCAATTCCATAATCTATGACAGCCTGAGCAAACAGAATATAAAGTAACAGAAAGCACTTTAATATTCAATGTGCACACAATTTATAACACTGCAGCATCTGTTAAACAATGCTTCTTTATGCTATGCAAGAATTGCTTGCAAGGAACATATTTTCTTCCTGGAAACTGTGACTGAAAAGTACCTTTGTTTGGGAAATAAAAATTCCAATTGGTACACATTGATTGAGCCTTGTACAAATAACAATGGCCTTCTGCTCTCCAGTATAAGCCTTCCAGGTCAGGATGAAGAAATACAGCAACAGCATTCACAAAAAATGTTAATATTGAAAATAAAGCTAATAATATTGAATGGTGCAAAATGGCTGAGGTTATCATTAATTTGTGGTTAGAATTCTACAAGGTCATACTGTATAAGCTATAAGCGATGCAGTTGCAGTCTCACAAATATGGCCAAGCTGGGTTGAAAATTTGTGCAGCATTTTAGAATGTGATAGCAAACTGATGTAACAGATATTATAGAAAGGCCTATTGACAAAGAATTAAAATAGCACTATCATTATTTATGAACATAACTGAACTCACCTAATGGAAACTTTTCAAAGAAAAGGTAAAGTAGGAAGGTAACAGGTCAATCATTAAATGTACAAGTGGGCTGACATACATTAGGGTGCTACTAGTAATCTCAGTCAGAGATCTGAATTGGGGAGCAATACTGATTTCTATCTCAGCTGAACTAACTAGCAGAGAGCTTTGCAGGCAGAATGGACCCAGCTGTTGACGTGTAAAAATCTGTTCATTTTCATGGCCCAGTAATACTCCTTAAGGCATTACAAGTAAGCTTTGTATCTCCCTTGCCCAAGGCTTCCATACTGATTGTAGGCAAAGCCCCATTCTCAGTCCTCCAACTTGTGGCTGGGGGAAGCCCTGCTGAAATCTTTCTCCAACATTGCTGATTAGACAGCAGAGAAAATTACTCAAATGAGGCCTTAATTTTCCTGGTGTGCCATCAACATCAAATCAACGTTCTCTCCACATTCTTCAAAGTAAAACAACACAGAGAAAACATTGTTAATGTATCGTGAGCACCAATCAATATGGTTTATAGTTCCACCCAAAAAAATGGCATTAGTAAAAACAGTAACCAAGCCATCAGTAACCCTTTGAAAGAAATTTTGCTTTCTAAGATATAGAACAGAAGTAAATGTTGTGAAATCAAGCCACGAATTACTAATTTTTTTGCCAATGTTTCGACAGAAAAGATAATGATGTTAATGGAATTTATTTGGAAGAGTTCATTAAATACTAAAGAAATACAAGTTGCAATTACATGATTCTTGTGGGAGAATAAATGATAGCTTTATGAAATAAGTCTGGATTTTAGCATTCAATTGACTCTGAAAGACAAGGAATACAGGGATGGCTCTGAACATAGATTTAAAAATTGCTTTTGAATTGGATGTCAGAAGATGTTGCATACTTGATTTTGCTTCCCATCTAGTACATTGATTTGAAATATGTTAAATATCAATGTCCTCTACTATTTGTTTTTACTCATTTGTGCAACAAGGACACTGCTAGCATTTATTGCCCTTGAATAGAAGCGACTTTGTGGTTACTTCTTGGGGTAATAGTCAACCACATTGCTGGATATACAAGCCATCTTGGGTTAAGAATTATTTCCTCATGAGGGCATAGTGAATGAGATGTGGTTATATGAATTTTATAGCTAATGTTAAATTTTTAATTTCAAAATTTAAATTCTTCATTTGCTGTGGTAAGAATTGAACACAAATCTTCTGGATCATGAGTCCAATAACATAACAAGGCTATCATATCCCCTATATCAGTTTATGATGACTTGCATGACCAGCACTTGCATATTTATCTCACGTGGATCTGTATTAAAGCGGTACAAAACAGGAAAGACAAATTAATTAACATACTGTGGCAAATAATTCTCAATTTGAAACTTTTAGTTAGCAGCTGTGGTGGTGGCAATGGATTTTGCATTTTAATTGTGAACGGCTTCTAAGATTTTGTAAGGAAAGCTTTTTTTCCAGTAACTCAATATTTCTTTTTCCACTAACTCAATACTTTTTCCACTTTCGAAAGCACAAAATATTTTAGTTAAAAACAGAAAATGCTGGAAATAATGAGTACATCTAGCAGCATTTGTGTACAGATTTTTGTTTCAGGCTGATGATTTGTTTGTCTCTCCAAAGATGTAGCCTTGACCTTCTGATAATTCCAACATTTTGGTCATCGACGTCAGGAAAGGGACCTGTTTACATCAATGGTGCTGAGGTCGAGAGGGTTGAGAGCTTCAAGTTCCAAGAAGTGAACATCACCAATAGCCTGTCCTGGTCCAACCACTTAGACACCATGACCAAGAAAGCTCACCAGCGCCTCTACTTCCTCAGGAGGCTGAAGAAATTTGGCATGTCCCCTTTGACATCAACTTTTATCAATGCACTACAGAAAGCATCCTATCTGGATGCATCATGGCTTGGTATGGCAACTGCTCTGCCCAGGACTGCAAGAAACCACAGAGAGTTGTGGACACAGACCAGTGCATCATGGAAACCAGCCTCCCCTCCATGGACTCTGTCTATACCTCTCACTGTCTTGGTGAAGCAGCCAGCATAATCAAAGACCCCACCCAACAGGGTTATTCTCTCTTCTCTCCTCTCCCATTAGGCAGAAGATACAGGAGCCTGAGGGCACATACCACCAAGCTCAAGGACAGCTTCTATCCCACTGTGATAAGGCTATTGAATGGTTCCCTTATACATTGAAATGTCCCTTACTCTTGACTTCACAATCTAACTTGTTGTGACCTTGCACCTTATTGTCTACCTGCAATGCACTTCTCTGTAGCTGTGACATTTTACTCTGTACTCTGTTATTTTTCTTTACCTGTACTACCTCAATGCACTCTGTACTAACTCAATGTATCTGCACTGTGTAATAAATTGCTTTGTCCGAATAGTCTGCAAGACAAGTTTTTCACTGTACCTCGGTACAAGTGACCATAATAAACCAATACCAATACCCTGCTGATAACACCAAATCTATAGCTTTGACGCCTCACTCCAGAGTTTAAACACATAATTCAGGCTGACCCTTCGGTACACTACTGAGGAAGTGATGCAGTGTTGGAGATAGCACGTTTTCATATGACAATTACATTGAAGCTCTTCCTGCCATCTTGAATGAATGCAAAAATTTCCATGGTACTATCCAAAGAAGAGAAGGAGCATATTCCCAGTTTTCAGGCTGATAGGTATCTTTCAACCTACCAAACAGAAACATTTACCTAGTCACTAACTCACTACTCTTTACACAATTTTGCTGGGTGTAAATTGGGTTCAGAATTTTTTAAGTACAATGGACGTACTTCATTCCTTGTGAAGCACTTTGGGACCATCTGAGGTTATGGAGGACGTTATATAAATGGTTTCAGTTCATTGTTTTGTAAAACTTAGACCATCAACCCAACTGAGGAAGGCTGTGTTACTGAAAGTGTCCTTCATATGAGACATTGAACTGACTTTGGTACCTGGATGTTAAACATTCCATGGGGTCACAGGATGAAGCTTAGTATTGATATTGCTTTTTGTTGTCACTTGTACCAAGGTACAGTGAAAAACTTGTCTTGCATATCAATAGTACAGATCAATTCATTACACAGTGCAGTTACATTAGGTTAGTACAGAATGCATTGAGGTAGTACAGGTAAAAACAATAACAGTACTGAGTAAAGTGTCACAGCTACAGAGATAGTGCAGTGCAATAAAGTGCAACCTCACAACAAGGTAGATTGTGAGGTCAGAGTTCATCATATCGTATAAGGGAATGGTTCAATAGTCTAATCACAGTGGGGTAGAAACTGTCCTTAAATCTGGTGGTACGTGCTCTCAGGCTCCTGTATCTTCTCCCTGGTGGAAGAGGAGAGAAGAGAGAATAACATTGGTGGGTGGGGTCTTTGATTATGCTGGCTGCTTCACCAAGACAGTGAGGGGTAAAGACAGAGTCCAAGGAGGGGAGGCTGGTGTCTGTGATGCACTGGGCTGTGTCCATAGCTCTTTGCAGTTTCTTGTGGTCCTGGGCAGAGTACAGAGTACAGAGAGTAACTGAGAAGATAGCCTGAGTCACATCTGGATTTGGACCTTATGTGCAGGTTAACTGGCCATAGTAAATTGCCCCTAGTGTCAATGGCTGGCATGGACTCAATGGGCTGAATGTCCTCCTTCAATATCAAAAGAAATATGTAATACGAAAATCCATTTAACTGGACTGTTTTGAATGGATTTTAGAAAACATTTAAAATCAAGACAATAAAGTTCTAACCAGCACAAATCCTTTAACTTTGACCCGGTTGGTAATGGTAAAAGTTGCTGAGTGTTTGACTGAACTGTAACTCATAGAATCATAGGATCAAACAGTACAGAAACAGGCCCTTCAGCCCATTGAGTCCATACTGACCATCAAACATTCATTTACACTAATTGCATTTTATTCTCCCCTCAGATTCTATTACACAACTACGCACTAAGGGTAATTTAAAGTGACCAATTAACCTACCAACCCACACATCTTTGGGACAAGGGAGGAGACCAGAGCACCCAGAGAAAGCCATGCAGTCACAGGAAGAATGTGCAAACTCCACACAGACAGCACCAGAGACCAGGATTGAACCTGGGTCACTGTGAGGTGCACCACGGTGCCTCCTAAATCCCCTGACATCACATCCCTACTAATGAAAGGAAAATACATTTGAAAGGACCATTACTCTGCTGGAACAGTCTGTTTATATTATTGCTTTCTCTGCTACTGCTACATAAATCTACGTTCCTTTCTTGTGATTTTCAGTGTATGCACTTCATCCTTTTGTATCTAACACAGTTGTACAATGGAAGTCCTCCAGAGTGTAGATCGACCCTCTTTAACTGAACTTATGCATACCCTCCCACTCTTTGACCGGTCAGTAAGTGTGTGAGAATTCAGCCATTCATTGGTTTTTGGACCTATAACATAGACATCATGCTGTCACATCAGAGTTTTAGGGTTTTGTGGTTAAGTCAAATCTTGACATATCATTTGCCAAGAAATATTATGTTTGGACTTTAAAAATGTGCAAAAAAACCACACAGTGCATTTAATCATTTCATATTTCTATCCAAATAAACACAATGGGAATTTTGAATAAAGTCATATTTTACTAGATTAATTTTTGAATACATTGTACTGGACCATTGGGAGTCTCCTAATTTCTGGCCACAACTCAAGAAGGACAATCAAAAAACTGCAGATGCTCCAGAAGGACTTTGTAAGTGACCATTAACATAATCTCTGAGGGGCTTCAGCTTACCTCTTGCCAAACACTGGAGATTCTAACTGTCTGGAATACAAAAAAATTAGACATTTCTATTTTCTGACTTTCAAAGCTCTCTTCTCCAGATCAAACTATTATACTATTTAAGTAAGATCTCCTGAATCCCAGAAATCACATGAATATTTTTTCCACCTTGGAGACAAACGTCTTGATTTAAGTAAAGAAGATTTTGAGACGGGTTAGCCAAGGTCAAGTGTTTGGGATTTTCAAATACCTGCATGAATGTCGCAGGAATTTAACATAATAATGTTAGTTGGGATAATGCTTGTGTTTAATCAAACAAAACTCCACAGAAATCACTACTAAGCTCCCTGCAACTAGTGCAGTTGAGCCCTTACTTGTTAGGATGCAGGTTTATTATACCATAATACCATCGGCTATAGGAGCAGAATTAGGCCATTCAGCCCGTCGAGTCTGCTCTGCTATTCAGTCACGGCTTTTTTTTTCTCAACCCCATTCTCTCTCCTTCTCCCTGTAACGTTTAACCCCTTTACCAATCAGGACCCTAACAATCTCTCCCTTAAATACACCCAATGGTTTGGCCTACACAGCCCTCCGTGGCAACGAATTCCACAGATTCATTATCCTCTGGCTGAAGAAATTCCTCCTCACCTCAATTCTAAAGGGACATCCCTTTATTCTGAGGCTATGCCCTCAGATCATAGACCATCCTACGAAACATCTACTCCATGTACACTCTATCCAAGCCTTTCAGTGTAAAATGGCGCTGGACAAGTGGCAGTCCTCCTCTCCAGCTGCAATTGATGTGTAATGGTGCATGAACAATCATCATTGCTTGCATGATGGACTATGCTAACCATAGAGCACCAGCTTTGTTCCAATCTTACATTGACAAAATGAGCTACATTTTGTGGCTATGGCATATGTGTGACTTGTAGGTCTGATGTACGAATAAGGAGCAGGAGCAGGCCACTCAGAACTTGAGCCTGTTCCGTCATTCATCAGATTGTAGCTGCCCAGACTGTAACCTCAACTCCCTATCCCCTTGACCCCCTCTAAACTGTCACTCTCTTGCTTGTGCTAAATGCAGCATACTTAGACTAGAAAGCTGACTCAGGGTGCTACAGTGGCACAGCTAGTAGAGCGCTGTATCATAGCACCACAGATATGGTTTAATCCTGACCTTGAGTGCTATCTGTGTAGAGTATGCATGTTCTCCCTGTGACCTTCTGCTGCTTTAGTTTCCTCTCACATCCCAAAGATGTGTGAGCTGGTAGGTTAACTGGCCATTGTAAGTTGTCTTAGTGTGTAGATGAGAGGGACAATCTTGGGGGACTTGATGGAATGTAGGGAGAGTAAAAACGAGGATAATTGTAGGATTAGAGTAAATGGTGGTTGATGGTCAGTGTGGATTTGGTGGGCCAAAGGGCCTGTTTTCTTGCTGTACCTCTCTATGACTTCAGACTAATGGTTCCTGAAGGTTTCCATCACTGAGGTTTTATTGAAGAACATTTTACACATCAACACCTGCTCAGTCAGAAAAATAGAATGTAGCCACAATCAATGCAAATAAAACAAAACATGGAAATTCAGGTGCTTGCCATACGGCCTGGCTACCTGACCCAAGCCTGATAGGACACAACTCTGTGCTGGATCAAAAAAATAACATCCTCAGACTTGAATAACCATGGTGACATTTTTGTGAGAATGTTTATTTCTTGTTCTAGGGTCTAATGAGTCCGCATTGGAGATTGAAGGCAGAATTAGAGACAAACATTGGCTCAGAATGCCGACCTTCCAAGATTCCTTGGGTGCCAACAATCCCATCTCCACATGTCCGAGAGGGGAAAAGATTATAACTGTTATTCAGCATGCAAGTTGGCTGGGAAATGCAGCTTGAAGATGGACTGATGCTGAAGAAGATATTTGTTTGACAACCTATTCACATGGATAGCTAAGTATGTAAGATGTGGATTCCCAGAATGTGCTCACTGACAAACAAGACTCCCAGCTATAGCATAAAGTAAGAGGATCACCATATGGGGCTTTGCAAGTCTTCCATGAATTCATAAATCAATACAAGCTGGCTGCCAGGAGGCAGCATAGACTGTCCAGGCTCAGTTTGCTTGTCGGTTTTCCTGCTGGGAAACATCACAGGCTTTACTCTCCACTTCCTGTTCAACAAGGCTCAGATCAGGAAGTGAACAATGTGGAGCTTGAACCTGTATTAATCCCTACCGTGGCTTGACAAACACAAGCATTACCAGAGCATTAGACAATGCAAGAAAATTCCAAACTGCTGGCCAGCCATTCTTTTTCCCCAGGTTATAATTGTAAGTTTGTAGCTGATGAAGTATCTCCTGTTCAATTTCCCATAACCTTTGATTCCTTTAGTGCCAGAAAATCTCTGTTGATCTCTGTTTTGAACAACTTCACCAAATGAGAAGTCATAGCCCTCTGGGCTTGAGATTTTCAAACACTTACAGTAAGGTATTGGCATTGGTTTATTATTGTCACATGTACCAAGATACAATGCAAATCTTTTGTTTGCATGCCATCCAGACAGATCATAAGTTCATTGAAACCAGGTTCTCAGTACCTACCCTGTCAAAATACTGAATGTCATAATTCTCAAGAACATACTCCTCTCATTCTTCTAAACTCCAGTGAACAGAAGCCAATTACATTTAGTGTCCTAATTGTCATCGTGGCTATCCCTCAAGGTTGAGGGTGA
>JAUZTB010000127.1:31542865-31555842 GCA_034780895.1 Rhynchobatus australiae | reverse complement strand
AGGCTTTCCTGATAGTTTCATTCTCCTGGTTCTGCTTTCTTCCTTATAAATTATTTTTTACTTTTTCTCGTGTCTATGGGCTTATACAATTGTGCACAGCAGTCCAAATGTGGCCTATTCTAGCTACAATACTTGTGTAATTGCCTTCAAATTTTATTCTTGTAGAATTGAATCTCAGTATTTTGTTTGCATAACCTGGATTATTTATGCTTTATTTATGAATCTGTCACCTAGCTATCTTTGTGCCTCTACCCCACTTAGACTCCTATTTTGTTAAGGTGGCTTCCTTACTCTATACCAAAATACTCTACCTCACAATAATCCATACTGAGCTTAATTTGGCAAGTAGGGGTTTGTTAAAATGAATGTTATTTTATCAGTCTTCCTCAATATAAACTATTTTTCCAAACTGACATCATCTGCAAATTGACAATGTAGTTTCAAATCCTGAGTGAGAACATTTTCCCAAATAAAAAATTACATTTGCCCCATCTCTGATCTGAGTGACTATTTACCTTCTCAATTTTCTGTGACTTAGTTTATTTTTCACTCTGCTACTTTTCTCTTGACTCCTCATGCTCCTGAATGCACTAGGTACCATAACCTTCTTTATTCACTCACTAAAGTTTGTTTTCATCCAATCTTCTTCATGCTTTTGAAGTCACAGAGATGGAAATTCATGCTCTGTTGTTTGTATTAAACACATATGTGTCTGTACTCCACTTTCAAAATTTAGTTCCAAATACAACCAGATTTAGGAAACACAATTTAGTGAAGCTGTAGATTTAGTACAAGAGATTGTGGGTTAATTTCTAACCCCAAAACTTTCTCAACTGGCATGAAGGAGTGCTGATCTCTGTTTAAGCATCTGCCAATATGGGCAAAAATTTTCAATGTCCTCCAACTTCAACTAAAATTACAATTTAATGGTGCAAGTTGACATTCCATTTACAAACATTTATTCCAAGTAATACATTAATTTCTTTAGCTTTTCAAATGGGGTAGCTACAGACCAGCTAATCCCAGTAATTTGATTCAATGCAGCTGCAACAATAGCAAGAAGGCTGGTTGTGGAAATGCAACAGCCCAGTAAATGTCTTTACAACATGTCTAGATATGGAACATTCCACATGGTAAACCAATTATACTTCTAACTTAAAATTCAATATTTAAAATAATAGCAGAAATGAAACCCAGTATGGTTTCTTTCCTGTTAAATATTTTCTAACTATGTGTTTGCGAATTGTCATCCATTTATGTAGAAATTAGCAGATCTATTAATTGACAAAAACAGACTTGTTAGCCTGGACATTGACTCATAGGTGGAAGGCTGGGAGGTCACTTTATGGTCAGGGAACAAAGAAGAATGATTTTTCCCTCGGTTTTGCCCAATTTAATTAAGGTATCTGATGAACATTTTCTGTCTCAGTTTCCCAGCTGTCTGACTGAGAGGCTGTTTGGTTGTTGGTCAGAATGTGGGACTGCTACAGCTCTGGAAGCTGGAGAGGAAAAGGGATTCTGGGTGAAATGCTGTGTATTGATCAGGCAAAGGGAGCAATCAGGTGAGAAATTAAGAGTTTGGTTCGGGCTGTGTCTAAAGTACAATTCAGCAGGATGTGGACAGTTGGAGATCACACTTTGGGAGTTGTTCAGTTACGTGGAGGGCGAGGATGCCGTGGACGGCAAACTGGATTGAGCAGGTTCATGGAAACAGACTTGAAATCCACTTACCTACTGGGTGCAACTGTCTGCATCTTTTTTTAAGCTGTTGTTTCCACCACCCACCTCTCCACCCCCACCGAGGCCTGTGAAATCCACCTACCTTCCGTGATATTTAAACCAGAGATTGAAACTGAGGCTTGGAGATTCAATATGAAGGTAAAATGACCAACCTGTCACCTGGGAGCTGAATGGTTATCACCCAAAAAGGTCAGTGGTGAACAGGTTGGAGTCAAACTTGAGATTTTCAAATGATTAAAGAAAAAAATCCCACTGTATTGGGGGTTTCAATATCTCCAATGCACATGGTTTTATGTCTTGTCCCAAATCAATTAGATAACGTTGCCACCTTAGTAAAATAAATCTAATGACTAATTATTGAGTTTTCTTTTAAGGTTATTTCTAGGTGAAAAATCATGGTAAACCTACTGTACCTCATAAACTCTGCGTGATTCTGTGCTTTTGAAGTACTTGCAATCGTCTGCAAGTGATCCAAACGATGTGCAAGCTGCACACATGTTGAAAGCCTACTCCATAAAATATGTAGAGGCCATACGTTTAATACTCTACAGCAAAAGAACAAAAGCAACATTATTTATTCTCATATCCATAAAGAGTTTATTAATTTCTGCATCTAATTAGTAGGATATGGGCACCATTAGCAATGTCAGCATTTATTACCCATCCCTAATTGCCCATGAGTGGGTAGTGAGCTACCTTCTTAAATTGTTGTATTTGGTCAGTTTACCGCTACATTATTTAGCAACTTACACAAGACTGATGGCTCACAGGGCATTTAATAATCAACCATATCATAGACAGGGTAAAGAAGGCTGAATTTGTTCAGTAAACAATAATACAGAATAGTTTCTTAATAAAAATCAGCTAGTTTCATGATAATTAATATTGGCTTTTAATTTAACCAATTAAGTAGATTAAAAAAGCAAATTACTCAGTTACAGTGGTAGGGATATCAACCCATGACTCAAGGTTATTAGTCCAGGGCTTTGATTTACTAGCCCTATAACCTCTACAACACCAGAACTCTAAACCACTTACCTGTCCTTAACATTTCAGAAATAGGAACATTGTTTACTTTATTAAAATAACTATAAATTTTGTAGCTTTTTTTAAAAGAACAAATTTCTATGATTTAAGTAACTTGGGCTAAACAATCTCATAAAATTCAAGAGTATCACAAAAATTAAATGTCTACCATCTCAAAATTAAACATTTAATGGGCAAGATTTTTAATACTTTTGCCCACTAGGTTGCTAGAAGCAGGAAGTGGGAAAACACGCCTTGACACATGGAATTCTGGGCATTAAGCAGATAAAGAATTGAGAAATAATCAGAGGAAGGACTAAGGAGCATAAATAAGAATGGGCAAATTCAATGGCAAATTAGATACAGAAAATAAAGGAGGAAAAGAGGGAAACAAACAAGAAGAACAACTGAGCTTAAAGGAAAAAAATCACATTTAAGAAAAATATCCAACAATTCACAAACAGAAAAATGAACATACAGGAAATGTTCATGGTCATTTATGGTCATGGTCATAAATGGTCATTTATAATTCTTGCTTTATTAAGGGGTCATCTATGCCCCATTTCCCTGACACCATACCCCAACCCAACATTAGAATAAAACTTCCATCCGACCAACCTTCAAGGCTTCCTCCACTCCTAAATAGCTCCCAATCCTTTTTCCCCCACCTATCACTGCCACCACTTGCATTGATGACAAGGCTCCTGGTCCTTGACTGGTGGTAGAATCACCAGTATGCTGCAACGGTCACAGAAGCCAAATTCTGCCAAGTTTAATGTGCAATTGCAGCCACTTCATGAAAAATATTTGAACTGCATTTCACCCTCAATCTCATGAGTTTTTTGGCATACTTAGCAAATAACATACAGCAAGTTGTGACAATTTGCACAGCTTTTTTTTCTCATCGAAATGTGCTGGTTGGCTTACACATTGATGATGACAAGAGTTACGTGGACACTATTATATCTTTGGCAAAGTCCAATACGTTATCATAAAGTGGATTACAAACAGAAAATGTTGAAAATACTTGGGCCAGGCAACATCTATGGGGAGGAAAAAAAGATATGTTTCAGGTTGATAACCTTCCATCAGGACTGGAAAAATGGGAAACAGAACATATTTTAAATTGAAGAGAAAGGGGAGGTGGAGAAAAAAGGAAATATCTATGACAGGGTGGAGGCAAGAGAGACTGAAAGACACAGAACCTGATGGTGCTGGCTGACAGAGGGCAGTGAGGGCTTATTAGGCTCAGCTGATCTATCAGGAGTTGTAAATAGGGGGGAGATGAATGAGAGGAAAAAACAATGGTGGAGATGTAAGATAAAACTACATACACCAGTAATCTGAAATAAAAGAATCTGACAGAAACATTCAGAGCGCCAGGTAACATCTGGAAAGTGAGAAAAACTGAGTTAACGCTATCACTGATGATCTTTCATCAGAACTCACCAATCCTAACACAAACTGATATTCTGAAGTTGTTGAATTTAATGTTGAATTCTGAGGCCTAATTGGGAAATGTTTTTCAAAGTAATGTTGGGCTTCACAGGAACAGAACAAGAGGCCTAAGGCAGAAGAATCAGAGTGAGACTGGGAGGTACAATTAAAGTGACAGGGAACTGGAAGCTCACGGTCACCTTTGCCAGCTGGAAGAAGTGTCTACAAAGCAGTCACTCAATCTGCATTTGGTTTCTCCAATGCAGTGATCATATTGTAAGCAGTAAATGTGGTACACTAAATTGGAAGTACAAATGGCTTGCTGCTTCAAGATGGGCACGAATGAGACAAAAAGGCAGAGACTACACATTCTATACTTGCATTGGAAGGTGCCATGAAATTAAAATGGTGGACCATAGAAAATAATGATATATTCCTGATAATACAGCTGCACAGATGGCCGCAAGGGCCATCAGTTTTTGGGGAGGTGAGCTGGATGTATGCTTTGAGGAGTCATACATGTCAAAAGCCTGCATGTAAACTCTGTGAAATGAATTGTTCATTTACAAACTAGCTCTGAGTAGCCTAGGTCATATAACTGGAGCCACAGAGAAACTTCTGTTTTGTTTTATTTCTGCAGGGATAGGTCAATGGCACTCCTCTCAGGAATTATGTTGAATGACAATAAAACTGCTGAAGCTGATTGGTGCTCTTCAAACATCACTGTGGAGAGGGGCAAAGTTGGGGCAGACTGTATTTCAGATCTTGTTTAATCCACAATGTCAGCTCTGAGGAATGGAAAAACAATATGTAAGGGCAATTTGCAAATGACTGTGGACAGGACAATCACCCACATGGACAGGAAAAGTCTTCTTTGAGTGATTGCTAGGGTTACTTCTGTTCAGAATCAAAGATATAAAGAGATACATGTGAGCTGAAGCTACAATTAAGAGTTAAGCCCATGTGAGATCATTAGGGTAGAGAAGACATCAGTGCACAATATTTTGTATTTTTTTAATTATGTAATGCTTTTGAGGTTTCTTATAATTTATGTTATTATTTGTAGAGTATTATGCTAATTATTGTAGAGTATTATTATAATCCCATTATAATATTATGTTTATAATATTTATAGAGTTCACTTCGAGTCAAAAATCATTTAAAGGAGTTCTGGGTTGTGCTGCTCAGTAAGTCTTGTCTAGTTTTACATCTACCAAATGTATCTGTTCTCCTAATTCAGCCCAATATAAGGGGAAAACAACCAACAGATATCTCAGTTCCAGCATTTTTTACTCCTCTCTTGACCTCCTCTGTCCTCATTCATCAGTTTCAAATTATTTCTAATTTTTTCTCATTCAGATGAAAGATCATTGACCTAAAACATTAAATCTGTTTTTCTTCCCACAGATGCTGCCAAGCAACTATTTCCAGCATTTCCTATTTTTATTTCACATTTTCAGTACCTGCAGCTTTTTTGTTTTGGTTATGAAGTTGATACTTGATAAAAAAAATATAAACTCTGATTTATTTTTATCACAACTTCCTGCTTTAAACTGCATTGAGATCTAATCCAATATGATCCAATGATGAAGATATATTTCAGTAATTCCATGGTTTCATTTAAAAGTTGCACCCATTTCCAGCCCACAGTAGAGCAAGAATATGTGCTTTTTTATTGTCTAAACAATGACTATTCCATAAATTGTGAACAAATCAACACTGCATGATCATCACCAATGCAAGTATATCAATAAAGTTTGAGTCTCCAACTCTGTCCAGATCGCATCAATTCAGATGAAGCGTGATTCTTTTACAAAACCTTTTTTAAGCACCAGAAATATTTAAGCATCCACAATAAATTTTATATTAATCTCAATAAACATATTATGTTCAAAGGCCTACATCTATATTTATTTAGAAAATACTCTGGCAATTTCAAAATTTCATGTTTATATGAAACTTATTAAGTTCTATTTAAAGTATCAGAATGATGGAATGGTGGCCAAATCAAATGGACTGCTCTGTCCTGGATCATGTTCAAACTCGAGTGTTGTTGGAGCTGCACTCATCCAGGCAAGTGAGAGAATTCCAGACTCCTGATTTCTACCTTGTAGATGGTTGAAAGTCTTTGGGGAAAGTCAGAGTTATATAGCATGGAAACAGGCCATTCAATGAATGATGCCTGTGCCTACCAGTGGGCACATACCCATATTAATCCCATGCCTAATGATGAGTATTTTCCAATGTTCCTTGCTGCCACCCTCTGTCAAATGACACCTTGATATGAAAGGAAGTCACTCTTACCTCATCTCTGGAATTCAGTTCTTGGTCTTTGTTTGAACCAAGTCTGTGATCAGGTCTGAAACTATCTGATCTTGGTGAAGTTTAAACTAAGCATTTGTAAACAAGTTATTGGCAAGTAAGAGCCATGCGAAGGCACTACTTATGTCACATTTCATTAATTTGCTTCTGATCAAGTGTAAAGTGAGTGGGTAGTAATTAGCTAGATTGGATTTGACCTGGTTGTGAAAAGGATATACCTGGGCAATTTTTCCAGATTGTCTTGTGTATGCCAAATTTGCAATTGTACTGAAACACCTTGACAGAGGTATGGATGGTCTGGAATGCAAATCTTCCATATTATGGCTGTTATATTGTCTGGCTCCGTTGTCTTTGCTGTTTCTAATGTTCTCATAAATTTTCTGATATCATGTGCAGTGAATTTAATTGGCCAAAGACTGGGTTCTGTCATGGTCAGGATCACGGAAGGAAGCTGAGATTGGCTGTAAATACTTCAGTCTTGTCTTTAGGAGTTACATGCTTAGCTCTGCCATCATTGAGGATGGGTATGTTCTTACTGCCTCCTCCTTTTGGATGAGGCCAAAAGATGACAACTCTCACAATGCAGCACTCACTCAGCACTGCACTGATTCATGAGCTGGCATTTTTATTCTTTTCACTTTGAGTGGGAGTTGAAGCCTCAACCTTTTTGAACTGAGGCCAAGAGAAACATCAATCAAGATACAGCTTATGTATATTAGGTACAGCACAGAAAACACATGGTAAAACCTCCATTACTTTGCCATAAATTTCTCCCTTCTTCCAATTTTTTAATTTGCACCCTGGTACTCTTGTAAAGCATTTCATTAAAAAAGTTTTATCTAAAAAAAGGCTGTATTTGCATTCATAGCCATTTCAGATAAAAATACAGACTGAAAATATTTTAAGGTTTTTATATTTTGCTAAATTTTGATTTGCACTAGACAACACTGCTTATTCTAGTCTCACTAGTGACATAAAAGCTACAATACCTCATAAGGAGCAAAAATGGCATACAGATAATGAACCCTATACCTTCAGTTCTTACCAGTACACCCTTCACCTCCAGGAGTTTTTTGTAATTAAAGTTTATATATTAGCTACCTGGCAAAGCCTATACATCAAGTCCAAAGTGCAAAAGTTTAAGGAATCTACTCCTTATTCCTGCAAAATCAGCAATATAAACTTTTTGAGTCTTGTTTCATGTGTAAAATATGTTTTAAAATAGTAACTGTTTTGTTACCCTAGTCAAAATTAAAGTTTTTGTAAACTATATTAAATATTTTAAAATTTTCTCTAATATCAATTACCTGCTTTTGCAGATATTCAATATAAAAGTCACCAGGAACAAAAGAACCATACACACAGGTACTGATGCTTGTTTTGCAAGTTCCACAACAACACTAGTCTCTCGTCCTTCAGACTGCCAGTGAGTAAATTTGATTGGAGTTTCATCATATTTATCAATCATAAACAAAAGTTCACATTTTGCGACAGTATCAAAAATTGCAGCAAAATCTGAGGTAATAACTTCTGACTCCACTCCAGTGTTGTGGTTGTCCTGAAGGATTTTAGTATCCAGATCATGCAACTTTGACAGCATAACCTTGCGTTGATCATAGTGGATTAAGATAACATTTTCATTGTTGTTCTTACTACATTGTTGAACTAAATGACAGTCGAATACTGATTTGCTTTCTTTCTCCTGCGTTAACTGGAACCAGAGATCATGTGGAAAGATGGAGCTCAGATCTTGCAGAAATTGATCAAGGTTTTCTTTTGCCCGAGAACTATGACTGCTCCAGGATCCAAGCACCGAGACATTTACTGTAGTCACATTCTTAATTTGCTCAAGATATTGCTTTACTTGGCCTGGGATGAAAGGGTAGTGAATAATTGCAAGGACAACTGCAGCATTCTGCTCTGGAATCCAACGACCTAGCAGCAGGCCACTTTCTGCTTCTGGACAGCAACTTGGAAAAAACACCTTGATAACCATGTTATGATTTCACAAATTCTTCACTTTGTGTCTGCAAAATAGATCAAAGCACAATTACAGAAATTGCTGAACCTGAAAATACTAGTCTTTAATATAAACACTGGTCCTCGACAAACACTTCTGTTAAATGAAGGATATTCTATAATCACCACAATTAAAATGCATGTTTGCTCATTGACTTACTTTTCAAAACAGTGTGTAACAAGTCTTCAAGAGGGTGGCAGAAATTTATACAATTAACCTCAATGCCCTGGGAAGGAAAACCAGCTTGGGCAATTTGTTCCTGACTGCTACCCAATGATTTGTGATGCTTGTGTACAGATGGCAAAAATAAACTTTGGCTGTGATGCCACACCACCCAATGTCTTACAACTGCACTCCCAAATTCATTCCAGATGGGAAAGATTCCTTCCTGAAGACTTTCTCATTCCTTTTCTAAATTATCTTTCCTAACCTGTATCCTCCTTACAAAAGGAAGTTCCAAGAGATTTGAGAACCAATGCCTCTACTTTGTCAGAAGGCTATGGAAATTCAGCATGTCCCCATTGACCTTCACCAATTTTTACAGATGCACCAAAGAAATCATCGATGCATCAAACCTTCGTATGGCAACTGCACTGCCCAAGACTGCAAGAAATTGCAGAGAGTTCCGAATGCATCCCAGTGCATCATGCAAATTGGTCTCCCCTCCACTGACTCCGTCTACATTTCCTGCTGCCTCAGGAATGCAACCAATATAATCGAGGACATCTCCCCACATCCCCCTCGGTCATTCTCTCTTCTCCCCTCTCCTGCCAGGTGGAAGATACAAAAGCTTGAAAGCTCATTACACCATACTTAAGGGCAGCTTTTATCCCACTGTTATCAGACTCTTAAACAGACCTCTCATACACTAAAGATGCACTTTAGTAGCACATCTACCAGAGTAGTGAGTGCCTGTAATACAGTGCTAGGGTGGTGGTGAAGGCAGATATAATACTGGTGTTTAATAGGCTCTTAGATAAGCACATGAATATGCAGGAATGGAGGTCTATGTTCAGGAAGAAAGGATTAGTTTAATTAGGCATTGTTACCTTAATTAATTTGGCACAACATTGTGGGCCAAAGGTCCTTTTCCTGTGCTACACTGTTCTATGTTCTACATCTTCTTTCCCTCAACCTCTGACAGATCCAATTTCTTTATGAAAACTTTCCAACTAACTAGTCACCTTTTACCTCTCTCTGGTCACTGTTTTCCTGCTGCAGCAGGTTTACCTTGGTCATGTTCTTACTCTGTTTGAGGTTCTTCTTTACTTGGTCTGGGATGAATGAGCAGTGAATGATTGCAAGGAAAGGTGCTTTCTCCAGGAATACACAGATCACATCCCATTCCTGGCAATTGACACGGCATCAATTAGCACCAACACTGAGTATGCTGCAGAGAGTAGTGGACTCAGCCCAATAATTCACAGGCACATCCCTTCCCACCATCGAAAGTATTTACATGAGACTCTGTCGCAAGAAGGCAGCATCTATCATCAAAGATTCCCACCGTCTGGGCCATGCCATCTTCTTGCAGCTAACATCAGGCAGGAGGTACAGAAGCCTCAAGTCCCACACCACCAGGTTCAAGAACAGCTACTTCCTTTCAACCATTCGGTTCTTGAACCAACTGGCACAACCCCAATCACTATTACAGTGTAGCAACACTATGACCACTTTGCACTACCACAGACTTTTTTTGGTTCTAATTGTGTGTTTTTTGTATAATTTATGTTTTTCTTGTGAATGTTGTGTCTCTGATGCTATGTGCCTGTGATGCTGCAGCAAGTAACTTTTTAATTTGCACCAGTGCATATGTGCATATGGCGATAAACCTGACGACTCACAAGATCACTGCACAACAGCCACATTGCCTCCCTCCTCCGTCCGCAGCGGTTCCAACTTCAACTCAAGCAGCCCGGCCCTGTCACACTGGGGCAGCAGCACCCGCTGCCTTTGAAGGTCGAGTGAACCCGCTGTGTCCTCTCCGCCCTTGTGGCGGGAGGCCGGTTGTTATGGAAACGGAGCGGCCCAGGCCGGAAGCTGCGAGAGGCGCCGAGACATGAAGTCTGCCGTCGAGCTGATGGCCGGCGATGGGATGCGAGTACCGCCTGGTGTGGGAGCGGCAGCCGGTCGGCTCAGGCCACCGGGACCACGTCGTCAGAGCAGCCGCCGCCAAGCGGTGCAACCCGAAACCAGCCCGACTGCACACCCGTACCCAACTTTGGGGGCCGGGTCACGCCGCGCATGCGCTCTCCATTGAACGCAGAGGACGAGAGAGTTGCAGAAACTTTCACCCAGAGGTCGTTCCGCAGCAGCACTGAACTCTGTGGTCACTGGCAGTGCAAGGCAATGGTTTACTCTCAGCAAGCTCCCAGGAACAACAAGGTGATGATGCATGTTTCCATACAACATAGAAGGAGGCTACGAAACGGAAGAGATTCTGCAGATGCTGGAATCTGGAGCGACTCAGCAGGTCAGGCAGCATCAATGGCGGGAAATAAACAGTTGACTTTTCAGGTCGAGACCCCTCATCAGGACTTGATCAGGTCTTGCTGAAGGGTCTCGACCTGAAACCTCGACTGTTATCTTCCCTCCATAGATGCTGCCTGACCTGCTGAGTTCCTCCAGCATTCTGTGATAGGAGGAGACCAGTAGGCCCATTCAGTCGAAATCAGCCCAGAGGGCAATTCTGCTGTAACCTATTCGCCCCACATTCCCGTCAACTCATCAAATACAAGGGACAATTTACAGTGGCAATAACCCTTCCCAGCCTACGCGTCCTTGGGACGTGGGAGGAAACCAGAGCACCTGGGGGAAACCTACATGGTCACAGAGAGAATGTGCAAACTCCACTCAAACAGCAGCCAAGGTCAGAATTAAACCTGAGTTGCTAGCATTGAGAGGCAGCAGTTGTGCTAGCTATACCACTGGTGCCCCATCAGTTTTCTTGGGTATCTGGGTGCTTCTGGATTGAGCTCACCCTGAATCAGCTGAAAAAAATTAAGAAAAGACTCTTCCCCATTAGTTTTATAACACTTTATTCAATTAAAAAAGCACCTTGACAAAGTTATCTGCAATATAAAGCTAATATTTATGCTTCACCAGTATTCAAATATACTTATACCTTTATATATTAAACTCATCCACTCCAGCACTTGGTCCATATCCTCCCATGCCTTGGCAATTCAGGTGCTCATCCAAGCACTTCTTTAATGTTCTGAGAGTACCTGTTTGTACCATCTTCTCAAGTAATGTACTCCAAATTGCAAACATCCTCTGTGTGAACAAAATTTTATTCAGATCCCCTCTAAATCTCTTCCTCCTTACCTTAAATTTATATCTGGTCTTAGATGCCTCTGCATGGGGATAAGTTTCTTACTATTTACCCAGATCATGCCTCTCATAATTTTATGTACTTGTAATAGGTCCCCTCTTGGCATCCACCACTCCAAGGAAAACAAACTCAACCAACCCAGTTTTTCATAACCTAAGCTCTCTATTCCAGGCAACTTCTTGGTGAATCTCCTCTGCACCCCTCCAGTGCAATCGTGTCCTTCCTATAGTGTGGTGACCAGAAATGCAGATAATATTCTAGCTGTGGCCAGACCAACATTTTATAAATTTGTACCAAAACCTCCTTGCTCTTATACTCTATGCTCAGGAATGAAACAAACATTCTGTTGTAGCAGCAAGCTACAGGTAAATGAAACTCACTTATGCAGTCGAAGGTTGTTGAGCAAGAAGACTGAATCCCTTCCTACCGGCGCTTATATCCAGTTTGAAAGTCCCGCGCTCTCGTCACTTTGCTGACATCACGCCAGTCAGCTGACTTTTGCCGCACGCGGGCTTACATCAATGTTCATGTAGATGATGGGCCCGGCGCCATCTTGGGCCAGGGAGCTCCGTCGACAGGAGCCGCCGCGGGAGCCAGTTCGGAGCAGGTAGGTGCTTCGCCACACAACACCCCCCACCCAGAACCAGCGACACGCGCCTCGCAGCCCACAGCCTCAACTTTTGCCGGTAAGGGTGACACTCCATCCCTGGTAATCCTGTGGCCCAGGAAATCGATGGACTCGAGGCCGAACTGACACTTGGCTGGGTTAATGGTGAGGCCGAAATCGCTGAGGCGGGAGCAGAGCTGGCGGAGGTGGGAAAGATGCTCTTGGCGGCTGTTGCTGGCGATTAGGATGTCATCCAAATAGATGAACGCAAAATCCAGGTTGCGCCCCACTGCATCCATTAGGCACTGGAATGTTTGTGCCGTATTCTTAAGGCCAAACGGCATCCACATGAATTCGAAAAGGCCGAAAGGGGTAATCAATGCTGTCTTCGTGATGTCGTCTGGGTGTACCGGGATTTGGTGGTACCCCCGCACGAGATCCACCTTGGAGAAGATGCACCGCCCGTGCAGGTTGGCCGCGAAGTCTTGTAT
>JAUZTB010000127.1:31174530-31189759 GCA_034780895.1 Rhynchobatus australiae | reverse complement strand
TGCCACACTTCTAGCTAATTTTGAGCTTGCATCTGATAATTCTTAGGTGTAATATCCCCGTGTTTTCCAATAACATCAGTGCTTTGGGGTATGAATGGGAGAATTGGAGCAAATATTGTTGGGAAAGGGTTAAGGAAATGGTGGGCTGACCTCATAAGCAAGGGTATTAGGGAACAAGTCTACAACTGGTGGAAAGGGAATGAGGAATTGGGAGTGAAGCTTTGTTACTGGTGGTCTTATTAAGCTACTCTTGTTGGTATACATTCTGTTCCATTGCTTCATGAGAAATTTCCTCATAAAGTAATACTCCTCAACAGTTCTGAGTTGAGGTGGGGAGAGAGACATGAGATTGAGAGGGACGTGAAGGACAGATAAGCCTAATTTGACCTGAAACCATGAGATGCAACATCAATGTTCAGCTCTCCCATGTGCAATTAGCTGTCAATGATTAATGGATTAATCCTTGATGTTATCACAGTAATATTTTACATTGGACAAAAATCTTGACTGCCATAGTTTTAGGTCGTACAAATTACAGTTTTGAAAATGGACAAGAGTTCTTGGTTTACCTGTTGGAAAGGAATGAAAATAAAGATGAAGGCAAAGGAAAGGTTGAGTGGAATAAAGAAAGAATTTGATCGAATACAAAAACGTAAGAACAAGAAATAGAATCAGGGTTAGGCCCTCAGGCCCGGTCCATCATTCAACTGATATGATCTTTCTCCTCAGCTCCATTTTACTGCTAAGTTTTATAATCCCCTATCCTCATGCTGTTAAGAATCTTTCTGCCTCAACATTGAACATGATTCAGCAGCCAGAATTTCCTGGGGAAGAGAATTCCCATGACTCACAGCCTTCTGAGAGAAGAAATTCCTCCTGATCTCTGTCTTAAATGGTGCAAGACTTTAGTGATGTCATGAATGATGTGATTTTGGGAATGGAGGATGGTACATGGTAATGTACCTAAGGGTCAGTGCTGGGGTCATTCCTTTCTTTGTTTTGCATTAATAACTTGGGCATAGGTGTGAAAAGTAACATTTCTAAACTTGTGAATGATACAAGGCTGAAAGTGTGATGCAGGATAGAGGAGGATTTTCATATAACTTATAATGATAATTTCTTTCATGCAATCACTGAACTGAGCATGAAAACAATTAACAAGGAGATTAGAAACAATTCTGCTGCAGCAGAACTTACAGAATCTTCTTGAAGGGAATTAGCCAGTTGTTGTGTAAAAAAAGAGGAATGTTAAAGAGCATGGGAAGCAATTTGACTTGGTGGCTTATGTAGAAGAAAATGGCATCAACTTTTGATAGCACAAAATAGCCAAATTCTGGCAGTGATAAAATTCATCATTTCATGGAAACTATCACAGGACCACACCACCAGAGGCAGGTAGGGACTGCCCTGCCTTGATGGACTCCATTGGGAGTTGTGAACATGGTGATGGCTTATAAGTGGAACATATGGGCTGCTGTTAAGAAAGATAATTAAGCCAGATGACAGCTTTAGGACTGCACTGTAATACTGTTTCATGTTTATGGATTGGACAGTGAGTTGTCATGTTTTCCATTGTCTGTACTTGACAACCACAAATGCTCTGGAGAAGTTTCTATTTTCTTTTATCCATTTGATTATCCTGAATCCACATCAGCTATGGGCACGAGGTTCAGAGATGCCCACCTCATGGGTGGAAGAACAAAATCAGGGATTTCCTGCGTTGGAGCTTTCATTCGAAGTTTATTAGTGACTTCCTGTGAGCAACATTTTGAACTTCGGCAGAGAGATATTACATTTCTGGAGATCAAGTGTGTGGGTCCAGAAGGGTGTGATTGACATTAAATGATGGTGAGAAATGCTAGTGAGATCCTGGGAGATGCTTGATTTTGCAAAAGGTGGATGGATGGAAGAGCAATATTGCCACCACAGACAGCCAGGGTGTTGGAGAGGCTCAAAGATTCCACAATCCAATACTCAGCTGCAAGCCAATAGCTCATATGAACTTGAGACTTTGGGCTGTGGGCATCACAGTTTTATTTGGCTGCTGTCTGGAGCATAGATAGAAAAAATATGTCCTCTTTCTTGGACACATCTATTTATTCACTGCTTCCAGATGTAATAGTGACTTACAACATTGCTGTGTTTTCTGAAAAGAAAGATGTCACAATGTTGAGCAAAGAGCAAGCTCACAGAGAACCCAAATGCGGCACCCTGGTACAAGACTGGAGTCAGGATACTTCCTCAGGACCAAACACCAGCAGCAACTGGAAGGAATCTTGCCTCAGAGATCTGAGGAGGAATCCCAACACAAACTGGATATTCAAAGAGGAACAGAGAACACAGGACTGCTCTAAAGTAGACCACACTAAGCAGCCAGGAGCCAGGAGCCAAAGTATACCCGAAGGTTGACCAATACTCTGGCAACTAATGCTAGAGAAAGCCAGGTACTTATGCTGGGCCCCTGATGGGCTCAGGTGTGTGTCATTGTGACATCAGTCCAGTATGGAATCCATGTGCTATACAACAAGGCATCAAAGGAGCCAAATCGAGGGCCAGTACTCAGAACCATGACAAAAGATTGCATTTTAAAATCTCAGGATGTCCCAAAGCACTTTAAAGCCAGTTATGTACTTTTAAAGTGCAGACATTGTTTCAAAGCAAGGAATGTGGTTGCTGATTTTTGTACAATAAGATCCCACAAAGAGCAATGAAACTCTGTACTTCTTTGATAATGCCATGTTAGGGCTATATATTGATCCGTAGACACAAGAGACTGCAGATGCTTGAATCTAGAGCAACAAACAATATGCTGGAGGAACTCAGAGGGTCAGGCAGCATCTGTGGAGGGAAATGGACAGTTGACATTTCAGGTCTAGACCCTTCATCTGAAACTTCAGCTGTCCATTTCTCTCTGCAGATTTTGCCTGACCCGGTGAGTTCCTCCAGCATATTGTTTGTTGATATTGATCAGGACACCAGGTGTGATAACTATGTTTTTTTGTAGTGTAACTTTTGGATCCACTTGAGGTGAAGTCTTGGTTTAATTTCTCATCTGAAAGGCAACAGCTCTGATAGTGCAGTGCTCCCTCAGTCCTCCATTTGAGAAGCAGCCAAGATTTTATGTTTAAGTCTCTTGAGTGGGACTTGACCCCAAACCAATGACTACTTCATTTCTCTTTCCTGTCACGACATGGATTTTAGTCAGGTGCTCCAGCTTCCTCGCACATCCCAAAAATGTCCAGCTTGGTAGGTTAATTGTGTAGGTGAATAGTTGGGGGGGGGGGGGAGGAGGGTGGTGAGTTGATGAGATTGTGAAATGGGAATAAAATGGCTTGGGGTAGGATTAGAGTCAAATTCAGTGTTTGGTAGTTGACAGAGACTTGATGGGCTGAAGGGCTTGTTTCTGTGCTGTATCTCTCTATGACTCTTTGCCTTTTACCCCTTGTGCATTTTCAATCATTTCATCTCAGCTATTTTAACATCCATGCCTTCAACTAAAAATGAGGTCTCAACTTCCTCCTCAAACTTCTCTTCCTCTCTTTGTTCTTTCTAAAACTACTGACCAAACTTATCTACCTGTCCAAATCCCCTCTTTCTCACCTCCGTATCGTCTTTTATCTGATTATACTTCTGTGAAGCACTTTGGGATGGATTCCTGGACAAAAGGTGCTACATAAATGCCAGCTGTAGTTGTTGAATGTTACAGAACCGCCTGGTTCCGGACTGACAAGACCACCAAAGAGCAGCGAGACAAGTCTCAATGTATTTGAAGAATTAAAATGAAACCCGCTGCTTTGGTAATTTGAGCCACAATTTCCTGACAGATGGCCACTATTCATCATAAACAAGATAAACTTACGCCGCGATATAAACTATCTTGATTTTCAAATGGGTTTTTTTCTGCCACACATGAAACCATTACAATAAAACGGCATAATTGCATCAAAATGGATCCAAATCAAATAAATTCATATTGGTTCAGCTTTAACCTAGTTCACCAAACATTTATGTGGATTCATCTTTCTACATTTTTGGGTGATAATATTGGCACTAAACAACAAAATAATAACATCTTCTGTATCCACAAACCCCTATTATAAGAAGTGTGATGTCTGGGAGACTTCAAATTTGCTCCAATAAACTGTGCCCTGGAGTGACCCATGGTGTGAGTTCTTTACATTGGTCAAACAACATCACATCATGTATCTGCTTGCTTTGTTCAGCTGTCAGATAACATGGGGCAACTGTCTCCTTGATGCCTCCGTTGGCAGCACACTACTCCTCTTTATAATGAAAGGGTAGACTAGGTTCCAGTGAGAACAAATTCTACTAATTCAAACTGAGCCAAAGTAACCTTCCATGGTAACCTTCAGTGCTAACTGTGTGAGTGAATGGTGTAAAAGTGAATAGAAATTTCCACTGCTGAGTTCTCTGTTTCAATGATCTGTTCCTTTCCAGTCTAAGGATTCATATTTAGCAACTACTTTGGTCGTATCACTGAAAAATCTGTTCCCTAATCATAGCAATGATTTTTCCCTGCGGCTTTAATCAAAATGAAAAAGGATAAGGGGTTTGCAATTATCTGTGTGTTCCGTGCACTATAACTGTGTCAGCACTAATTCCCATTGTGTGAAATCTGTCAATTATGCTGTAAAATGCCATCCTACTGTAAGGAAATAGAGCTCAAGTTTTTGAAAAGGAAATAGTGACAGTGGTTTAAAAAAGGCATGAAGTTCACTTACCTCCGGGCTGAAACAATAGCCTAGAAATTGAATTTCACCCATTTTCAAAACTCTAAACAATTGTTGTCCTTGGCACCAATGCCATTTGAGACTCTCACGAAAAAAAAAGTTGTGAAATTAGCAAAAAAGACCTTTAAAACAGGATTAGGGGGGCTTACACTGGGAAACATGTTAAACTCAGAGCTGCACAGCTCCTGATGAAATGACACTCAACTGAGTGCAGGTTCAGACAGTTCCATTCCAAGAAGAGCATTCATATTTTAAAGGCACACTCTCCATGACAGCCAGACAACAATAACACACACACCACAGCTGCAATACAGGTGGGAGAAGCTGCAGACAGGTGGGAGAGAGCGAAAACAAAACCTGGACAATCCCATCAGTGAGAAACATGCCAGGACAAAGGTCCTATTTGCCAGGGGAAGCCAGAGAACTTTTAGGAAGCTGTTAGGAAGAAGAATGCGACAGAAATTGGTTCAAGTTATATTCATCACATCTGAGAATCCCTGCTCAGCTGAGCAGTTGCACAATAAATTCCATGTCCTCGCAAAATTGTCGGGGTGAGCTGCAAGCCACAGAGAACTGTTGGAGCAAGCTATTCCAGAAATGGATCAAGGATTTATTCGTTGACTTCTTTTAATCAGTGTGGGGTGTCCTGCAAGACAGAATGTAAGGGATTATTAGGTTTAGTCTGTGGCCTCCCACCTGATTCCTGGTTGATTACGTTGTTTGCAGCTACTAGAGTGTACAGAGGGTCACACCATTTACTTCTGGGACTTCTGTTTCTCAGGGAAACTGTTTTATCCTGTGAGGCCAATGCTCGTCTCCTCTAGGAAAGCTGTGGCTGCTGGGATGTATCCCAGATAGTCTTCTTCATCCTCCCGCTGTTCTTCTGTGTCAGCCTCATGCTCTCAAGCTTCAGCTCTCTCTACTGCCTTTCCTCTGGCACCAGCACCTGTCTTTGATTAGCTAGGTTGTGCGCATCGTAAGGACTTCTCAGGATCTGCTCAGTGTGTGCTACAGCTTGCCCCTAAACTGATGCAGGCAATAGAGTCTCCGTTTTGGAAGATCAACAGCATTTTCCACAATGATTCTGGCATTTCAGTGATTGCTGTTGGATTGGGCTTCAATTCAAGTGGTAGGAGTGTGAAATGGAGCAAGGGGAGGAGAGGGTTGCCTCTGCCCCCTAAGATTCACCCCTCCAGATGGCGCTGGGTGCTGAAAATATCTGGCAAATCCCTGTCCTTGATAAGGCACCTCTCCTTGTTGAAACCAAACAAGGTGTAATCATTTCTCCAGGAAAACAGGATCTGTGTGATCTTTGCAATGCAGCAGGGAGTAGCTAATAGTGAAATATAGCAAAGATCTTGCAGTGAGGAAGTTGAAACAAAAAACAACAATCTGGGAATGAGAGAGTGGCTGAAGGTTTTTGCACAGAATGCCTCATACTTTGGAAAATCTGAGCCTGGAATATATCACTCATCAGAGAGGTCCAGCTAAGATGTGGTGTCTCTGAAAACTCTGTGGGAGTACGTTTTTGTTAAGGACAAGTCGTTGCTTCATGACCCCAGGTCCCCCACCCATCCAGAGTGGCAAGGCATTGACATAATGATGTCTCTAGCAATGGACTGCGGCTCATCTGTCACAATTCAGGCACCCATTGAATGGGCATATCAGCAGCCAAACCAGAAGACAGCCTTTTCTTTTACCTGTAGCACAGAACGTCAAAAGTTTCCAATCAGGCATCATATATACAGAGCTATTTCCGCACAAAATCCATGAGATTTTTTTGTTGGCAAACTGTTCTTAATGATTCCTGCTCATCACTGATTGCTGCTCATTGAACCATACTGTTCTTGTTCTGTAGGAGAGGTTGTGGTGAATCTTCTATTGGCTTACAACTGACTTCATATGCCAGATCCTCCTCCATAGTCTTCCCCAGATGATGTCATTTCCTGTGGTATGTAACATTTTCCTTGGTCTGCACTTCAGAAGATTCAGGTTGTGACAAATGCCTGATGGTGCAACTATCTGCCATCTTACCTGTTGATGTTGTGATTAAATTCCTACCACATCACCTTTAAGATGTGATATTTACTTAGCATTTCAGTGGTAGAAGCTTGCTTTTCTTTCTCTCTCTCTTCCTCTGTATTCTGAAAATTTAGGCTTCACCAATCTCGCAGTTGTTGGTGCCATTGTTCTGGTCCAATGGGTCATTGGTTTCTGGGCTGAGCTGGAAATAAAGCCAGTGTTGGGGTATATCTAAATGCCAGTAGACTGAGATG
Organism: Rhynchobatus australiae; assembly: GCA_034780895.1. NCBI lineage: Eukaryota > Metazoa > Chordata > Chondrichthyes > Rhinopristiformes > Rhynchobatidae > Rhynchobatus > Rhynchobatus australiae. The sequence continues at coordinate 31,182,732 of JAUZTB010000127.1, read as the reverse complement.
TTCATTTGTGCAACCTTCTGTTGCCTTGATCAGGAGTGACAGCTCTCTTTTACAACATAATCCACCTTTCCTTTGGATTGTGGATGGTGTGGTGACAAAGTTGTAAGACTGAACAACTCTTCCACTTAGACATAAAATTTGCAAACTCATTTGAAGCCAATTGGAAGCCAATTCCTCAATGGAATGTTATGTCTGGCAAACTAAACCTTTAGCTTGTGAACAACAACTGCAGATGTGGTTGAATTGAAGCAACCCAGTTCCAAGAGGCTGAAAAAAAATCTTTCCATGACTGAGGAGTTACAGACAGTTTTCATCAGTAGTTTACGTCCTTGACCATGAAGGGATCCTCTGCCACCTAAGCCCAAAACCAATACAAAACCTTATGTTCATTCAGGGCTCCTTCTCTTGCCTTGCCTCCACAGATCTGCATTCAACACATTTTCAGGAGAAACCTTTCCCCTCTGTGGTCTCTCCTGGCCTGTACAGTGATTCACATCCTCCAATTACTGTTCTCTCCCAGACATGGTGGGATTATGCCCTCTAGCTTTTCTCTGCTGGTTGATTTTGGAACCAACTCTTTTTCACTTCTCAGCAGTTTGTCAGAAGTGCTGAGTTCATCTTGAATGTGGAAACACAGGGAAAATTTGTGTGGGAGTTGCTGCTGCTTTTCTGGCCATCATCCCTTAACAGCTGCCTGTAGTTCTTGCAGTAATTTATCAAGTGAGAGGCCTTGCTCAAGCTTCTTCCACAATGCCTTTGTTTAGGGCAAATCCTTCAGCATATTCACTTGCTCCAATACCGTGTGGCTGTGATCTGTCTTTCCTGCAGGGAGGTACTCACAACTCCGTGTCTGTGTTGTAGATCTTACTCCCTGGATGACAGACAGCCTATTCCATGTGTCTGTAAGTGCCAGAACCAGTCATTATAGTTTCTTTGATGCTATTGAAGATTTTTCATTGCAATCACTTTAAGGAGTTTGTGATCAGTTTGTGAATATGTCTTCCATATGTGCACTGGTCAAACTTTTCAAATGCAAATAACACTGCCAGTTGTTCCTTTTCAACTTGAGCATACTGTGTTTCAGCATCTGTTGGAGTTCTGTTCTTGCAGGAAATTCTTGACCATCTTTCATGATGGTTTTTCCAAAGTCTTCTTCTGAGGCACCAGTTACAGTGTCAGTTTTTAAATACCATCATTGTACCAGAGCACTAGTTCTGCTGCGACCATCTCTGATTTGTTGGACTATTTCCTTATGTTTGTCCATCCTGAACCCATCAACATCCATCAGTCAGATGGGGCAGTAACTTGCTTAAATAATTGACAAATCCTACAAAATGCTAGATTCCAGTAACATTGGTTATGCCTGGAATTTTGACCACAGCTTTCACCTTTGCCCTATCTAAGTTTGGTTTACTCTGTGGTGACCACATGACCCATGTGGAAACATCCTTCATGTTGTGCGATAGTGTCATGAGTGGTTTGTACTCATTGTCACATTCTATGGGTTATTGATGAGTCACATCATGAGGTGTTCTTGGGCAACTTACAAATTTCCATTTTTGTAACACATTATAACCTCAAAATGCTCAATGCTTAAATTTATTGTATTAGTGTGAAATGATGCTGTCTCAGTTATAATATGGACAGCAGCCACTATACAATGGTGGAGGAAAGAGGGAAGATTTATGATGGTGGATGGGCTGCCAGTCAAGCTGACTGCTTTGTGCTGGTTGATGTCCAGCTTCTTGTGAATTGTTAGAGCTGCATTAAGCCATCCAGATGGAGAGTATTCCATAACAATCCTGGTTTGTGCCATGTAGATGGTGGAAAGATTTGGGGGTTGAGAGAAGCAAGATGCGAAGCTGTAAACATGCTGTTGTGGCCACGGTATATTTATGGCTTGCACAGTCAAATTTTTGATCAGTGGTGATTCCAAAATGTTGATGTCAGGGTTGGTCTTTGCCCAGCCTTTGTGTACCACTAACCTTCTTTGTCACACCAGCTCAAGCTCGGATGTTGTTTAAGACTTATTATATGGAAGTAAGGATTACTTCATTATTTGAGAAAATAATGCCACCAATACTTGGTATAAAAAATATAAAATATAATATTAAAGTGAAATAATGGTCATTTATAACTTTCAGAATATTTCTGTGGTTGGGGAAAGTAGTACTAAATTTTGCGGCTAAAATATATTTAATTTTTTAGTGCGCAATCATAATCATCTGAAATAAAACAACTGTCAATTCTTGGGGCTCTGAACATTTGGAATATTCAGCAACTTCTGTGCTCTAGACTATTCATCACAAACATGCAATGAACTATATGAAAAAAGATAGACTATTGGGTTGTTTATATTGAGTGCTCGTTGTTTCTGTGTATCTCAGTGTGACCCCAACATCCCTCTGTTACAGGGGATCCCTCTCAGAGGAACCGTTCAGCCAAAACCTTTCCAATGTGAGCAGCATTGATATTCTGGAACGCCTTCAGTTGAGAGAGCGGTAGAAGCTCAAGCAGGTTCAGCTGCCTTGACTGAGGACTGCGGGGGTGTGGGAATGGAATGTGGGTGCACAGCAAGAGCATGTGCACAAGTGGGGCTGGGACTGGAGTAGGTGTGAGTGAACCTGAGAGAAATGTTGACATGCGATTGCAGAGGCTGGAATCTGGAGCCACAAGCAAGAAGCTGGAGAAACACAGTGGGTCGAGCAGCATCTGTGGAGGAGAATGGACCGTCGACGTTTTGGGTCTCGACCCTTGATCTGGGGTTGAGATGAAGGGTCGCGGCCCAAAATGTTGACTGTCTGTTTCCCTCCACAGATGCTGCTCAACCCACTGAGTTCCTCCAGCTTGTTTGTTGCTGAGAATAATGTTCTTGGGTAGGGGAGAGAGATGAATTGGCTTCATGTGTGAGAGTCTTGTGATATAATCTAAAGAGGAGGCTGTATTTTTTCCCGAGTCACTGATAGGTGTCATTCTGTCCGAGTGAAAGGAAGTTGAAAATTAATCATAAAATAAAATATCATGTTTGTGCATCACATCTGAATTCTCCTTGTACAAAAGCCAGCTGCTGCTAGGATCATACTCAAGAATGTGACCAATAAATAAATAAAGGACTGCAGATGCTGGAATCTAGATGAAAAACACTGATACTGGAGGAACTCAGTAGGCCAGGCAGCATCTGTGGAGAAAATCAGGTGGTCGATGTTTCGGGGTCGGGACCCAATAGGTGAGGTTTATCCAGCTAGCTTCATAAAATTTGCAGATCTGAGTGCAAAGCAGGCCCATTTGTAAGAAAAAGTGAATTGGAATTTAAGTTTATTTCCAGGGTTTATTTTCCAATGTCCAGTTTGGTTCTCACTTGTTCCTATGTTTCAATTCAAAATGCACGTTCAACACTTCTCTCACTGCTGATCCATCAAGGTCAGTACAGAAGTTGCCATGAAACTAAATTATTGGACATTTTCCATGTTAACTGATTGTCAATTAAGGCTTTGTATGCATAATATAACAAGATTTTGAAATTAATTAGTGCTGCATCCACTATGTTCAATTTAGCACACCATTCAGAATTGTGTTGGTTCAGCTGTGGATAGGGCCACAATTTTATCACATCAGTAATTAATTTTATGCATAACAGTATGTTTGCCCTTTCCATCTAAAATATTAGAGAAAACAGTCTAATGAGGTTGCAGTTCAGCTATTGTAATAAAATAGGCTCATCTTTTTCTGTGGTGTAACATTTTCAACCTCCAGACTTGTTTAGCAAGATCTTTGCTGCTGCCTTTTCTGGTCCATTCTTAGTCTTCCTCAAATATCTTGCATGTACTTCTACAAAATTGACACAATAATGCTTGGACATTTCTTTGTACTTGATGGAAATTCAACATTTTAAAAATCCAAAAGCAAAATTTTGCAGATGCTAGAAATCTCAAATATAATCAGAAAATGTCCTAAATACTAGCAGGTCAGGCAGGTCTGTGAAGAGAGAAATGGAATTAGCATTTCAAGTCATTTATCTTTCAACGGAATGTGAATTTGGGTTCTGTCTCCACAGATGCTGCCTGACCCGTTGTGTATTTGTGGCATCCTCTGCTGTTATTGCCATTCGGAGATTTTTTTTCCTGAGAAGCTCCCCTAACCCATCTCCTAAACCCCCTGAAAGATCATACAATTGCTTCTCTTCAAGGCTGAACTGTTACCTCGGGCAATCACTCCTCATCATTTATTGGTCTACAGTTAAAATTATGCATATATTCAGACTGGGTTTGTAAATTAATTTTGGGTAAAAAATTGAAATTCGTTAGTGTTAATGACCAGCGGAATATACAGAAAGGATTTTTAAAAAAATTATTAATGCCTCGCTAATCAAGATCCTTCAGCCAAGACCTTGGGGAAAAAAAAGTACCGAACTATCATTGGGGAAAGTAACCTGGTAACCTTTCATTGGGAAAGATGCTTGGAAATTAGTGTGGAAGTGAATCTACAGATTCACTGAATCTGTTCCATTGTATTCAGTTCCTGCCCTGGGCTGCTCCCTCCATACACGTAAAAACTCCAATCCTGCAACACTTGTTTATGTCTCTCCCACCCTGTTCTCTCGTACCTCTATGTCTATAGATGCCTAAACCCTGAACTCTTGAATTTTCACGCTGAACTTCTCCACTCTGAAAAGCAAAAAAAGCTGCAGATGCTTGAAGTCTGAGGCAAAAATAAAATTCTGGAAACACTCAGCAGGTCAGGCAGCATTTGCGGAGAGAGAAATAGAGTTAATGTTTTGGATCAACGATGCTCTGTCAGAACTGAGAGAGAGAAAATGAGTTAGTTTTAAGTTGCAGAGAGTGGGAAAGGGATGAATAGAGCAAAGGAAATATCTTTGCTGCACTTTCCCTCTGTCTTGTCCTTAAAACTCACTTCATTTACCCTTGATATCTTGTCCCAATGTCAGCTGTTGTGGCTTGACATCAAATAGTTTTTCTAACTATCATTCCACTGAAATATCTTGGGATGACTAAATGTGCTTTATAAATATCTTTATGAAGAGACTATTATTGGCATAAGCCAATCTTATCTCAACGTTTTCAATTCCTTTTCCAATATGCACTTGAAATTTCTTTTACCATTTAATCTGATTGTTTATTGGAATGTTTTGAAGAGCATCAGTGGGGCCTGCCTTGATCATAAACTTTGTTAAACTTCCCTTAATCTCTTCAGAAAGAGCATCAGTGAAAATATTGAAGAACAGCTGGAGTTTGCAGTGTCGGCACAGTTTCTGTTTGCACTAGTTTAAACAGTCTGAATTGTACCGGTACACCTCTCCAGTGTGGACATTGTCATACAGTCGTACAGCACAGAAACAGGCCCTTCGGTCCACCATGTCCATGCTGACCATTTTGCCCATCTACACATCCTGTTTCCCTGCATTACATCCGTATCCTCCTATGCCTTGCCTATTCAAGGGCCTGTCTAACTGCCTCTTAAACATAGTGATTGTAGCTGATTCCACCATAAGAGTCAGGAACAGCTGCTTCCCTTCAACCATTCACTTCTGGAACCTACTGGCAAAAACCTAATCACCACAGTTCAGTAACACTATGACCACTTTGCGCTAAAATGGACTTTGTTTTTTGTGATCTAATTGTGTTTGTGAAAATTGTGTGTAATTTATGTTTTTCTTGTGACTGCTGCTTATATGATGCTCATAAATGTACTTGCACATATGGCAATCAACTTGACTCTGGCAGCAAGTCCCAGATATCAACCATTTTTTTTAAGATAAAGCACTTTCCTCTCAGATCCCCTTTAAAACTCTTTCCTCTCACCTTTAAACCTTTGCCCTCTTTTTTTTGATACCCCAACCCTGGGAAACATCTACCCTAGCTATGCCTCTTATAATTTTATAAAGCTTCATCAGGTCACCCCCTCAGCTACCCCCTCTCCAGGGAAAACAAACCCAGCCTATCCGATCTCTCCCCATAACTGAAGTCCTCCAATTCATGCAAAATGTATAAGAAATCATAAAGGTCCACTCAGGGTCCCTGCTTACCTTCAGTCACAACTGCAACACCTGAAGATATTTGCATCTCTGCGGCTTGGGAGCTCTCTGAGATACACAGACAGAAGAATGGCTTGGATGTGGGCTTATTTCAACGTGATGAAATCGCATTTTGTTTGAGTTGTACATTCAGATTGCAGTAGTTTAGTTTAAAGATTGAGTCACATGTTGAGATCATACTAGTTTGATTTCAAGATTTTGTACGTTGAGATTACGCAGGTTTGATTTAAAGATTTCATAAAGTGTTATTATATTGGTTTTGTTTAAAGATTTCATCGTACATTGAGATTACAATAGTTTGATTTCAAAAGTTAATCTTAGTACTTTTCACAACCTCAGCCGTGCAAAAATTTGACAACTCAAATCAAATCTGAAGCATGATCTCTGTTGTAACATGCCATGGAAGCTTGTTTGCGTACAGCAAGCTCCTGCTAAATGCGCTATTGAAATAAAGTACTGGCCAGGCCACCTGCTTTTCTTTGAATAGTGGTATACAGTCTTGTGCACTTGAGCGGTCAATTGGGCAGAGTCTCGGCTAAACTTTTCTTTCTTAATTCAATGCATTAGTTCCTCAGTGCAACACTGCACTTTCAGCCTGCATTACATGTTTGTCTGCTAAGTAGAGTGTGAATCCAACTCGGCCAGGTTTACTACCATTGAATGACTGGTGACTTAAACTGATGGATTTAGGAATTTGATTGGGAAACATGAAGAAAGATCCCTACATAGAATTGGGAAGAGATCCCTACATAGAATTGGGAAGAGCGCATTGGGAAGAGATTAATTAGGAAACAGGAATAGCCCTAGATAGAGGACGTGATAGAGTTTGTACTTTTCTCTAACAGATTTCTCAATAGCTGGTCCTTTTATTACAGTTCTAAATGATCACAGAGTAAAATTGTGCAGCTGTAAGAACCTATAATGGTCTTTGCCAGCATGTCACACTATTAGTTCAGAACTGACTTCACTGATGTAGTTCACCAACCCTGGTAGACTTGAAACCCTCATTGTACTGAGGGCCCAGCATGAATGATGCCCATTAAACAGCAGCACTCCAGCCAGACCCGCGGGCTGCAACAGCAACAGACACGTATTTGTACTAAACTGGAAGGCATTCAATGAGTGCTCACTGTATTAATGCATCAACCCATAATGCATTTGGCTCACATTCTATTGTCTGCTGCCTGATTGGCAACCAGCCAACTTAATTTAGTGGATTAATACCCTTATTTAAATAAAAGGCCAGCATTTTTTTTTGTTAGGGTTACGGAGACATACAGCATGGAAACAGGTGAATTTGGCTATATTTAAGAAGTGAGATAGAACATAGAATCACTGACAATCGTGCAACAGGAGCAGGTGTTTTGGCCCAGTGAGTCTGCTGACCATCAAGCACCTGTTAGCACTAATCCCATTTTATTGTCCCCACATCCCACCAACTTTCTTCAACTTCCAGCACAACCTCTACACGCGCCTACGCACCAGTTTACACTGGCCAATTGTCCCACCAACCCAGACGACATTGGGGTGTGAGAGCAAGCTGGAGCACCAGGGGGCAGTCCACCTGGTCACGGCGAGAGTGTGCACAGACAGTTAGCACCAGAGGTCAGGATTGAAGCAGGGTTACTGGAGTTAAGGCACTACCCACGCCACAATCCTGCCTTTGTTAATTATTAACAGTTTCCATTTAAACGCTGTACCGTGCAACTTCATTCAATCCTCTGGAGTAGAGGAACCTATCTGGCCCTTCTAATTGATATCTTAAGAGTTTCTGTTACTTGATCTACCAGGTTTTAAATGCTCCACAGCAGAAACATCCAATATTTATAAATTAGAATATTAATCTATATAACTAGACATGTCAATGATTCCATTAAAGGGATATCAGAAAAATATAAAAGAATGGTAATGTGACAGGACTAGCAATCCAGAGATCTCGACTAATACTAAAGCAATTTGAAAAATGAACTTTTTTAAAAAATATGAAAATCAAAAATTAGCATAATTCAAATGACCACTGGGGCTGTTGCCTTTATTCATATCCTGATGAGTAAGGAACCAAGATATAGACACAACAGACTGCAGACGCTGGAATCTGGGCCAACACACAAGATGCTGGAGGAACTCTGCAGGTCAGGCAGCATCTGTGG
>JAUZTB010000127.1:30409411-30420050 GCA_034780895.1 Rhynchobatus australiae | reverse complement strand
CTGGCTCCATTAAGAGCTTCATGTGACCAGGACACAATTTATTTTGGTCAATAACTGTGCAAAAATCATTGTGTCACACAACTGCCTTCCTTAATGGCAGAGCTGATGGAATTTGAAGGCCAACTATTTAAAATCCTGCACAGATTTAGCTGTTTAATGGTCTATTCTCATTCCTGAAGTGCACAAAATAACCTACAAGTCTGCTGCTGGTTTTATCCAAGATAAGGCTTGCCTGTTAAACTTGACACACCAGATAAAATTGCAGGAGAAAACCCATTTTTACTTAGGAACACAAGAGGTTTGCTTGTCATGTATAAAAATTCCAAAACTGCAGGATGATAATTTAAAACAAAAACAGTGTTGGTCAAGCAAAACTGGATTACCCTCGAGGGAAAATAATTTGCAGGGTTACAGGGAGAAAATCAGACCAACAGGATAAATCCAGTGAGCCAGCACAGACCTCCTGGGCCAAATGGCCTTTTCCTGTGCTGTAATGATTCTGTGTTCCTGCCAGTCAAATCCCCCTTATCACTCCAAAGTACAAACACCATCACCTCAGCTGACCTTCCAGCAGGCACCCAAAGTTAGCAGCTCTGTACTAAGGTACACATTAACTTGTTTCTGAGTTTAGGATAAATTGATCAAATTTCTTTAGCCACCGACTGAAATTCATTGATTTCCTCCCCCCTCCCCCCACAACTTTCTCCAACTGTTCACCTGACTCCATAGAACTTGTAGTGAGAAAGCATCAGCAATTGTCTTGACAAGTGACCAAGCCCAGACGTGAAGGGTATTATTACTGTGCCTGCATTCATTTTCCCAATAGCCTGGCTGATGACTGTACATATAACCTGCAGGATCCAGCAACAAAGATGTAGAATGTCAGACTAGTATCAGCCAGCTGCCACTCGATAAGCATTCCCAGATGCCTACTTGTATCTATAGGAAAACTGCCATTCAAAAACAATGGTCTGCAAGAGCAATCCAGTCCCACTGCTTTGTTCTCTCCCCATAGCACTACTAATTCTTTCCTTGCAGATACCCATCCAGCTGCAGTTTGAATACCATAATTCCAAATGCCTCTACCCTAGCAGTATATTCCAGACCTTAATATTTTTCATGTCATTTTTTTTAAAATCTTCTTCAGTCTAGGCTCCTGATTCAACACCCCTCCAATATGAAGTTTCTTTCCATCTGCTCTGTCTATATTCTTCACAACTTTGAATACCTCCATCAGATCCCCTCACAACCATCTCTATTCCAAGAAAATAATCCCAGCTGCTCTGCTCCCCCATCCCTTGAGATCATGGTAAATATCTTGTCCCTTACTAAACACCACATTTTTCCTTGAGTGTGGCTTCCTGCACTCTGGTTGTTATTGAACCAGTATTCTACAAAGGTTTGTAGGTGATCATGTTCTTCTATTTACTGTTTATTTATACAGCCACTCACAACCTGTCCTTCTACTTTCAATGATCTATGCACATATACCCCCAGATCTCTGTTCTTGTCCTTTTTAGAAATGTGCCCTCCAGTTGATGTGCTTCTCACCAAAATGTAACACTTCACATTCCTCAGCATCAAGCTTCATCCATCACCTGCCTATCTCCATGAAGTCTATTACTAGCCTTCATGAAGGCCAACTGAGCCATGTGCTGATTTTGCAAAAAGCAAGGTTTTCAATGGCTTTGTGTAGTGCAAAAAGTAATCAATTTTAATCACCCAATCTGTGTTAGCTGATCTCTTTGGAGCGACAAGGCCTCAATGCACCCTTACAAAGGAGGGGATGTGGGGTAGAGAAAGAAGTCACTAACACATGACTCCTACTGCAAGTTGCAAAAAGAACCAATAAGACTGTGATGCACTCCAAAGCCAAATAGCCAGCAGGAAGTCACGTAAAGAATATCAAAATTGGGCCAAATCTTGAATGGCTGCAAGTTTTCTAGTGACCCATCTCTTGTAATTTAAAACAGTGTGGGGGTGAGTGGGCAGCAGGGGCTGAGAAGAGAATTTGGAAAATCTAACTGATTTAATTCCCCTTAAATTTGGTTAAATTATCAGAATTTATTACCATTGCAACTCGAGTCATAGCATTTGGGGTTAAGAATGATTTAAAGATGTGAGATGACTGCCGTAAACTCAGTGACTGAGCCATCAGGAACAAAGAATCGATCCTTCCACATGAGCAATTGATACAATTTTAAATTTAATATCCAGAAGGCTGTTTAAATGGCTTCATCCTTGTGTTTGAGGCTGGAGACAGACCACAATGGTCTCCTAACCCCAGACTGCGCATAGAAGTTAATGCAGCTGTCTCCACTGCCCGTCTCACATGGACTTTCTGAAACTCCACTGCGGAAACCAGCAGCCGGCCCGGCTGTCTCTGCCTTGAAAAGACACTCAGCAGGAAAGGCAAAGTCAGCCCCCTCGGAGCCTGCATCTGAGCCCTACAGTTATCACTTTGTGCACTCCCACCCTTCTTCCTGCCCAGGCTTCACAGGGACTCTCCTGGCACCAAGCCAGAAAACTCACAACAAATAACAGCCTGACAACTCATTCTGTTTTTTTCACTGATACTCTTTTTCCTCCCCTTCTTGCCTTTACATGTTTAGTTCAGTTCAATGCCATGCACTCCAGCCTGACACCTGGTGAAGCACCCAGCCCAAAAGTAGTGTGGTTAACATTCCAGTTAATCGCCTGTAATTAGCTCAACTTTAGATTAGTGCAGGGCTTTGTATTAAATACACTGCTCATGTTCTGATTCTCAATATAGGGCTTGATCATTCACATGCGCTTTCGAACATCTGTGCACTTGTAATACTAATCAACTACGAGGCATCCAGACTCCCTGATATTATCAAACACTGCCAGCAATTAAATTAAAATAATAAAGCATACCTTACAATGCAAAGGGAATTAACTAAGGGATGTTTTGTAACTTTAATTTGAATGGAACAATCACACTGTGAAATGCAGTCACACGTTATCTTAGGCCGTGGTGTTACAGATACCTTTAAGATTTGTAACTAATATTGCTTTAATCTAGCAGGAAGGTTTTCACGACCAGCACACCTCCGTCAACCCAGCTCCTTCAGAAAAATGGGCCTCTTATCTCACACAAATTCATTTGCAAGATACCCAAGTTTTGAACTAAACACTCATTGTTTTCTGGCCCCATTGTCACCCCAAACTCTATTCTTTTCTTTCAACTGGGAATTGCCTTTGTTTTCTCTCAGCATTCATTCTGACTAACACAGGAAGGCAGGCTGGAGGAACTACGAACAATGAAGTCAGCCAAATCTGAGAAAAAGGCAGGAAGCCATTTTCTGTGGATAAGCTCAGTAACACAAGGCCGGGAAAGGAATATAGGAAGCATGGTCATGTTAAAATAATAATTCAAACAGAACTTTTATTTGAAATATTATTTTAAATTGCCACTACAGCATTGGTCAGAAAGAATGCATTGACATCTGAAAGATCCAACACCTTATATTTTAATGAGCTAAACTCCCAATTTTCAGCCCATCTCAGACTTGTAATTTTGACCAATTGTTGCTGTTCCACAAAGTAAATCAAGCACTGATAGGTGTTGAATGGGCCACCATAAAACATCAGGCTTAGTAGGGTGTGGAAAACCCATAATTCCAACATTCAAAATGCAGCATGTGCTCAGATCCATTAGACTTGCCCAACAATCTCACTGCAAACTGTAAATTCAAAATTTGGAGAGGCATTAGTATCAAGTTTGAACCCTGATGATATGAAAATTATGCCCTTGTTGTTTTGTAAATAACAATGCCACCAATCAAGGGATTGGCAAGTAACTATGTATCAGAGAACACAGAAAATTATCCCTATGTCACAGCTACAGAAAGTGCAGTACAATAAGGCATCCTTGTACCTTATTACACTGCACTTTCTCTGTAGCTATGACACTTTACTTTGCACTGTTTGTTTTTACCTGTACTACCTCAATGCATTCTGTACTAACTCAATGTAACTGCACTGTGCAGCGAATTGACCTGTATGATCGGTATGCAAGACAAGTTTTTCCACTGCACCTCAGTACAAGTGACAATAATAAACCAATACAACTAATAATCATCCCAGCACAAGTTGAAGAACCACCTGTAGTCAAAAGAAATATGAATGTTTAAGTGTGTGATTGAGGCCAGTTCTTGCCTCCTGTGTGGCCATTTGACAGCTGGATCACTTATTTTAACAGGTTTCCGAGTCCCTAAGAATATGGAGTGTTTTTTTTAAAAAAAGACAAAACATTGTATGCACCAGTGGCTGCTTTCACTTGCTGTTCCCAACTTGCTAAGACTTCAATGTGCCCCAGGGGTGGAGAGCGTGCCTGTTGAAAGCTGAGACGGTCCCTGCCCAGTGCAGCACACGCCGAGCCTGGAGCTGCATGCCTCGCCTCCCTTCCCCATCTATGACAGGTGAATTGATAGCTCCAGAAGGGAGGCTCCAGATGCTGCCACTCTCACTCAAACAGCAGTCAGTTAATATTCCCACACGCTTTTCACATTCCAAAGTCCACAAGGTAAACAGCGAAAAGAAGTCGCCTCTCTTGCTGTGCTTGCTCAAGCAAAAGAATCTGTTGTGATTAACCAGTTGGAACAGAGCTAGAACCAGCTCGATCTGGCCCAAGGTGCTTTTTGGCTCCTGAGACAGATCGGTGTTTGTACTGTAAACTGAACACAGTGGTCCAAGCAGCTAGACGTTGAGGAACACACCAACACAAGAATGCAACCATCAACAGAAAGACAGTTGAGCTGCAGATGCACATCTTGAAAATAAAGCTGGCATGAGGTCAGAGTAATGAAAACCTTAAAACTGCAGGTCCTTTTGGGGGAAAATAAACAATTTTAAAATCAGCCCACAACTTTTGCAAACTGTGACCACTGATGAATGTGTACAGCTCATCCCTCTTTCCCACAACCTTCCAAAACAATACTTTCCTCCAAGTCAGCCTTATGTATCCCACTTTCTTTGATCAAGCACTAACAACTTAGGCCAGGGGTTCCCAAAATCTTTGCGATATTCATCTGAGATGCTTTTTCTCCTCTTGGACTCCTTCCTCTACTGTAAGTATAAACAATGAAGAAATATTCATTCTAACAATTCCAATCCCTCTATTTACTGCTCCTCAGTTTGATAATCAGACTATTAAGGCTCTAGAATTCCTTGTAGAAACTCAGTCTTCTCAGTCTCCATCCTCCTTAAACCTCTTGTCACCTCTCCCAATACAACCTCCTTTTGTCAAATTTTGGCTGCTTATGATCTCATGAAAGCTTTGGGACATTTTCTGCAATAAGGGTACTATAAAAAAAATTCATGCTTTGCAGTGCAGGGATAATTGAGATAATAAAACATTTATAATTTAGGGGATTCAACTCCTGTTTGCTACCCAGTGAATTCTGATAGAAAGTTTACCAAGTAATCATATCATCCAAACTTCCTGCCACAATAAAACAGCTTTACCTAGGTTCACACTTCGGGAGTGTGAGGCCACCTAGGGAGTTACTACAGAATTTCTGGATCCCACAAAACTGCAGAAATGCAGGAGGAAAGGAGGACAATGTGCATTTAGGCAGCACATTACACATTCCTTTCTGGATACCAGAGTTCTTCAGAGCCAACTAAACTTCAGTAGCCACCAGAGTGACATAGGTAATGAGTCTGCTGAATTTTGCACAGCAAGCTCCCACAGAAATCTGATAATGACCAATTAATAGTATAGGCATACTGACTTGGGGAAAAAATGGCCAAGACACCAGAGACCACCTTTGCTCTTCTTTGAAGCAGCATTGTGTTTTTTGTTTTACATTTACCCAAGAGAACAATGAAATCTTGCTCCAATGTTTCATTCAAAGGCAGCATTTCCTAGTGCAGCACTCACTCAATTCTGCACATGAGCATCACACTGGATTTTGATACTCATGTCAATGGAGAGAGAGATTTGAACACTCAGTCTTCTGATTTAAGGGGCAAGTGTGCTACCAGCTAAGCAGAAAAATCAAATGCTGATAGAGACAAGCAGAAAAAGAAAGGCAGAGAAACTTAATAGTGTAGCGATGTCAGGACAGGGGCATTCACCTGGACATTTACTGCTTATTATCATAGCCACTCCCCTTTACCCTCCCAAATCTTTGTCCTCAGCTATTTCCACCAGCTGTTTCATCCCAGCAATTTAAACCTTGTCTGTTGGTTTAGCTAAAATTATCCAGTGCAGTTAGTAAATTCAATGCAGCCACAACCTCCCTTCTGGTATTAAGCTAACCATTGAGTTTGCTTGTTGAAGGGGAAGGGAAGTACTGAGCAAAGAGCTATAGATTCTCAACTAACCAACCTCCACTGTCCTTCCCCCATCTCCCCAGTCCACCCACTCAGTAGGTGCAGACCACAGCATCCTTTGCAGAGTAGGGGGTGGAGAAGGGAGAAGGCAGCAGAAACTAAAGTGGGAGGAATATATTTTGTTTGATGAATAGAGTGCAGAAACATTTGACAGATGCTTTATAGTTAGACAGTAGAGGGGGCGTTCCCTCAAAAGCTAAACCCCATCCCAACACCTGCCCGCCATTCCACAAAAACAAGCTGAGTTAGTGCACGTTGCTGCTGCGTTTTGTTAAACATTGATGCACAGGAAATCAAAATTGCTTTTTGCCTGCATTTTCAATAAAAAGGAGATATTTTCTGTTTAGCTTAAAGCAATAGCTAAAAATAACCTGGACTGCTGCCTATTAACTCCCCTTTTGACCCCAATACCACTTTTTAAAAACAAAATGGAAAAAACATTTTTGAACAGAAGTCAAAAGAAACAATACAGCAGCAACTCAGCTGCTGCAGACACTGTACAGATGATACACAGGGGACCACAGGTGGCAGCTGCAAGAACTTTTAGAGTTAGCCTACAGGCTAATGTTTCAGTGGAGGTGCATTCTTAGCACTCTGGGATTCACTCTATTCACATTGTACAGTGGATCACACGATGCTGCTGCCAATACTCAAAACAGCCACGTGGTACAAGTTGCAAGTTACAGGCTCTCATTTATTGGCACCCATTGCTTAAAGTCTAGATACGACTTTTTTTTCAGGCTAGCAAGCCTGTGTTGAGATTTAATTAGATCATGGCTGATCTTGAACCACAGCTCCATTTGTGTGCCTTTGCTCCATATCCCTTAACATTAATATTTTCCCCCCATTCAATTAGGCCCAACATCTGCTGGGACAATGGTCCCTGAGATGAGCTGCTTCCCATCATCAACCTCTAGCACCTTACTCCCAGTTTTAAGATTCACCCCAGTCCTGGACTTCCCAGAGGAAATAGTTTCTTCCTCTTTCCATCTATCCTATCAAATTCCATTCTCATCTCAAACAATAAACCATTGGTTTTTTAAATCCAAGTGAATACAAGTCCATTACCCTTATTAGTCCCTTTGTCACTCTGCTGAATGTACACTGCAATCAGTTTTAGACCAATACATCCTTCCCGAGGTGTGGCACTCAGAATTGAATACAGTACTTCATAAAAGGTCAATCCAAAGCTTTGTGTGCAGCATAACCTCCTTTAGTTTCCTGCCCCCTTGTGATAAGGTTCACATTTCATTAGTTTCAATTTTTTGTAACCATCCACAAGTTAGTGATTTCTGTACTTGAACCCAGCAAGTCCCTCTGCTTCTCTACAGTTCCTAACTTATCAGTTAGAAACCCCTCAAATCCCTTTCTTGGGTCCAAATTGGATGTGCTCACACAAGCCCACATGAACTCCTTCTACCATAGTCTACACAAAACCAGAACTTTACCAAATGGAGTCAGTCAGGAGGCTGGATACGTGTGGCAAGGGCAGAAGATATCTTTTACCCATTTATTCTACTCCTCAATCAAATTTACAATATTTAAACAAAGTGGCATTGCAAGCAGATTTCTAACACACAGACCGACAAATTTACACTCTGGCAACATCATGCACCTGGGAACCAGGTGACTCCGCAGAAATAACATGTATTGTGCCATTATATTTTTGTCATTTTGCATGTGCTAACATTTATTGCCTATTTATTTCACAAGTAGACTACTATGTTAGCAGAAAATACTCCGCAGGTTAGAAAATCTATGGAAAGAGAAGCAGAGTTAATGCTTTGGGTCAAAGACCCTAATGATTCTCTCTTTTTCCACAAATGCTGTCTAATCTGCTGAGTGTTTCCAGCATTTTCTGTTTTTACTTCAGACGTCCACTTTTGGAAGTTTTATTTTAAATGTTCATCTATAATGTTAGCAGTATGATACAATTTTCACTAAACTCCTGGAGCATAATAGACATTTAGCTGGCATATCATATGGCACAATTTATAGAGCCTGAGCTGGGTTATATGCAACATTCATTTTACAACAGCTATACATATTAACTCAAACAATAACCAAAGGAAGGTTGACTTCCTGGCCAGCACACCTTGTAAAGCCTGTGCAGGAAAGCAAGCATCATTGATAGCCAAAGTACATGTATATATTCTTAGTACCTCCAACAAAATGCATGTAAAAAGATGTGACAACCTTAGGTTTCTCTTGAAGGCTGTAATACCACGAGCTTGAATCTTTTATAACTCTAGATATTAAACCCATAGGCAATGGTTAGCTGACTGAAACTGAGGAGTAAACTGTCTACTGTCACTTTAAGCATCATAAGCTGGGAACCCTTTCCCATCACCAGGCAACCTGACCTCAGCTTCTCTTCTTTCCAAATCCATAGCTTCATCTCCTACGTTCCCATGGAAAGCCCAGCACAAGAGGCCGGGGCTCCATTCTCTGGTTTCAGAAAAGGGCTTTGTTAGCCTTCAAGGAGACAGCGTGAGAGCTGAACTACGATCACTCAGGCTTGGGATACGAGCTGAACGACTACAAAGCTACGAGCATCACATACAATTTACACCAAGAAAAAAGCTATCACAGGATTAAAAGAAAATCTTTTCAATGGTGATGTCATATCAAACCAAAGGAACTTATTTTAAGTGAATTTTTGGTTGATTTAGCATGCTTGGACAGTTTAGACATAATGCATGAACATTAATATGTGATAGTTTCAGATCTTATTAGATCAGCATTTGTGGGATTGTGTAATATTGTTGGAACTAAATGGTTCATCACTACAGCAGTCAATAACAAACCCTGATGAGACAAACCTGGACACCAGGTGTGACTGCATCCAAATGCCCAGCAGTAATTCATTTCAAGTAAGCTTCTGTTGACAGATAAATCCAGCATTCTAATCTGATTACTTTCTAGGTCTGACACGATTTTAATAATGCAGCTCAATGACATTAACAGAAAAGCTTCAACTGCATTTCCCATGTGGTCCAAGACTAATTTTTGCTAACATTAAAGCTTTAAATGCATTGGTATTAACAGCTCAGAAACCAGAAACTCCTAATATACCGGGTAGAAAATATTTAACAGTCATTAGAGTTTAATTTACTTTTTGATGAGTTGTCTAGGCAATGGCTCCCAATTTGCCACTGAGCAATACAACCTATATTACCATCCTTAAACATTTACCTGGCCTTGGTATACATCTTCCTGTTGACTACATGACTCAAGGCACTTCCTTTCATCTTTCAAGAATTGCATTTTAAAGGTTTCAGGTCTGCATGCTTTCTGAATGTACCTGGACTTCAAGAGAACAATCATCCCACAGCATCTTCCCACGGCATGGAAACTGTTCAAATTCTACCGCCTTGTTCCACCAGTACTATCAGACTCAATGAACAACAGTCAGATTCCAGAATCTGTTTTACAACTGACAAGTGCGGTCAAGTCAAAGAGTGAACACCATCACTAATCACATTACATGGCCCGATTCTCCAAATTCCCAGGAGGCTGGGAGAGGAAGGAATTGGGTGTGTGTATGGGGGGACAGGGGGTATGGGATAGAAGTTAGAGGTATAAGCAGGGAGAAACAGAACTGCACAATGTGGAGGGTTCACCTCAATGAAACTTTGTTTTTAATGGGTAATGACTATCTTTATTGGGGAAAAATCAAACCCAATTTAAAGCCATTTTGTAGAAAGTTTGGTTAGAAATACCATTAGGATACCAAATTACCCCATTTGTCTCAACTGCCTCAAATAATCTTCAATCCTGGAAAGGCTGAGGCTCCTGCCTGTTTTTCTTTGAAATGCTTGCATTCTTCAACATTCCCCCCTATTGTTGTCTTGTTACTGCTCTCTGAGAACACAAGCCCATGCCCTATGCTCCCAGCCTAATTCTGCATTCTGCTCAGGCAAGCTGGTTAAAGCCTCTGGTTTCTGTTAAACCCTCCATTTAATCAGGTTAGGCCTGACAAAGCGTGGAGGCCCTTGTTTTAAGACTCCAGCGGTCTTGCAAAGACAAATATTGTGCTCTTTTCTTCTCTCAATCACATTAACAAGAACAAAAAATTAGTAGATGGTCACTCCTTACACCCTGAGGCAACATAATTAATGATACAATACTAATCAAGTTCGCAATACATCAAAGTTATACAGATATTGGAGATTTTAAATCATGAAACTGAACTTAAGTGTTTCAAAGATAGCATAATTCCTCTATAAAGATGATAAATTCTAAATCCAAACAATGAAAAAGAATGAAGAACCAT
>JAUZTB010000127.1:29866232-29880612 GCA_034780895.1 Rhynchobatus australiae | reverse complement strand
AGCTTTTCACTGTACCTCAGTACAAGTGACAATAATAAACCAATACCCAAACCCAAGTAGTGTTCCCACTCCAACGGGGTTAGAGTTTCTGCTTTGGAATCACAAAAAAAAGAGCCTAAAATGGGCTTGAAATTGTGTTGATTGTGGTATAGTTCAAGTTACTGCTTAAAATATGCACAATGGCAAATGTAAGAACACTCAAAAATCAGTACAATCAACAAAACTGGCATTTGTTATGCTCATATTTCTCCAATTCCTCTTGCTAGTTTGGCTAACTCTGCTGCAAATTCATTACAGCACGGCTATGATGAGGCAGAAACTGTACCCTGATCACCTCCTCCCAACATGAATCTTTATGCTGCATCCCACACTTGAAATTGTTTGTTATAAGCAGACAGCAATAGGCTTAGTTGTTATTCCTTTGTGATAGAATAGCCAGCCAGTGAAATCTCACACGTGCAGGTAGTGTACAAAGAGTGACTGTTGGTTCACACTATTTTTGCATTCCCAACCCTGGCTGCAGGGGCTCACCACCCAACCTCTCAGCCCTGGCTCCAGCCACTACCTACCCACCACCCTTCAGCTCAAAGGTTTTATCCATTGACAGAAATATAGCTGCACTGAAGCTCACCTATTTGTCACACATCCAATTTGGTAAACTTCTAGAATGGAGCTAATCTTTAGAATTAACATGAAACTGTTCAACATATGGAGAATACACTCCAGAACCAAACTCACCTAAACCTCAGTAACTACTACATGTAGTCAGAGTGCAAACTCCAAGCCATTGTCAATGCTTTCACTGAAGCATTTGAGGGGATGGGTCACACACTCACTACCCTCACAACAAACGTCCTCTACCAAATGCCTTCCGACAATAAAGGCTCACAGCAAGAACCTGGAAAATGTAAACCTTATATCAAGAGCTGCATCTCAGTAAAGGCAGATATCAATGAAATTCACTACTGCTTTCAATGCATCAGCATAGCTTTTAGTCAATGGAGTAAAATGGTATTTAATAATTAAGACCTCAGATCTGGCACAAGACTCGTGATTTACCAGGGAGCAATGATGCTGGCTCTCTTGTATGTTTATGAGACCTGGAATATCTACAACAGGCATTGGAAAGATATCACCAACACACTCTCCAAAAAATCCTCCAACTTCATCGGAAGAGTAAATGAACCAATGGTATTGTCCTCTCCCAGGCCAACATCCTCAACACTGAAGCAACAAACGTCCTGCTGAAGGAACTCAACGGGTTGAGCAGCATCTGCAGAGGGAAAGGAATTGGTGACATTTCGGGTCAAAACCTGCATCAGGATCAGGTCCAGATGCAGGGTTTCAACCCAAAATATCAACAATTCTTTTCCTCCCACAGATGCTGCTTGACTCCCTTAGGTCCTCCAGCAGTTTGTTTGTTGCTCCGGATTCTTGCGTTTGCAGTCTCGTGTTCCCAGCACTGAGTTATTAGATACACTCAGTCATCTGAGTTGGGTGGGCCATGACATTTGGCTGCCCAAAACCAGACTGCCATCCTGAAACAGACACCTATTCTGAGCTCTCATTGGGTGGACAGTGGAAGAGATTCAAGGATATAATCAGAGTGTCCTTGATGAAATACAATATCTTCACCAACTCTGGTGAATCTCTGGCCCATGATGCTCAAAGTAGAGGAGGAACATTCATTAGGCAAAGAGAACCTCGAGTCCATGCATTAGGAGCAATATGTAAGTGACAGAAGAAGCACACAATCTCACAAACTATCTCATCAGCAACCCCCTGCCCATGTGTGGTTTCCACATTGGCCTCACTAGCCACCTCAGAACCCACAAAACTGTAGTGGAGGTAAGTCACCTTCAATCGTGAGGTATATCATCCAAAGAAGAAGGAGATATTATTGTCAAAAATTCCTGAAAAGTGGGGAATAAAAATCAACAAAATAAAAATCACTTTTGTAAGTTTACAAACTCACATAAAAGTAGTCTAGGACTTACATACTATTCCCATCATTGTATAGTTTCCAACATTTCCATCACCCTGAATTTCTATCTATTTTGGACAAACAATGATAAACAATTACAAACCATATTATGCACAGCGACAATTTCAGGCTGTTTAAGCACCTCATTAAAGTATCTTTTACTTTCAACTACTCTTATTCTCTGTCATAGATATTAGGTTGTATTACAGTCAGGTTTAAATTCAGGACTTCCTACATTTCATTCGTTGCTGTCTGAATCAACTGTTAAAAAAGCACAATTAACTATCAGAATCAGCTTCTTAAGTTGCAAACATACTAACCTGACAGATTTTAAGCAGCATTGGAGAATGAAATTCTCTCTTCAGTGCAACACCACCTTGAAAGACTCCTGTTTTGTTGCTAGACTTTAATTGTTGCTAAACAATGTAACTTCGTAATTTAATGAAGCATTTGATTATTTCATCCTGAGATGAAAGGAGAAATACATAAGAAAATGTATTAAGGAAAAGAATACAACTGCAAGGTGGCTCTCTAAGAAGCATGTTGTGGCTATTGAGTCAAAGAGTTATGCAGCACAGAAACAGGCCCTTTGACCCACCATATCCATGCTGACCATCAAGTACCAATCTATTCAAATCTAACATTTTTAAAAATTATCTTCAATGTCTAATATCTCCACCAAATTTTACTCACTGATTTCTTGTCATCTTACTCCTTGTTGACTACTGCCTCTTAAGCTACACCAATCAGTTAATGCTACAAGAAAATTGCATTGACACTAATTTGCTCATTATAAATGGTGGTGAGGACAGTTTGTAAGGGGTTCATGGGTAGGCTACATTAATTGCAGTTAATGCACCCACAGCTTTGTTAATCTAGCACAGCTGAAATCACATTGAATTTGGAGCAACATGGAACTTTCAGTTCCCCGGCTTCAGCCTCCTTGAGCACACAAAACCCTTCCCTGTTTAATTCCAAATAGTATTTAAGTAATTACCTTAGGCCACTGGACAGATATCCATCAATCCTCCTTCAATAACCTAGTTGCTTAATTTCATTCAAATTATGCAGGTTATGTGAATCTTGTTTTCTTTAATCTAGTAGATTTATAAGTTATGAATGTAAAGTTCAAACACACATTTAATAAAAATTAAAACCTGCAAAGCATAAATGCACTTTAATTTTCATTGCCTATCCATGTAAATTATGGAAAGCTCAGGAAAAGAGATACAGAGCTACAATTGACTGAATAAATAATGCTTTAATCTTCAGACAAGATTGGTAGGACGCAATGTCAGTGGATTTAATTTAATGCAGTAATCTTGTTTGATGTTAGAAAATCAAATAGTATGCTACCAATATATTGCTTATCTTGCATCCTTAATAGGAAACATCCCCTTTTCGAACTGAACATTTTTTTTGTGAACTATTTTCTTCAACAGAAGAAAATTAGGTGAAAGTTGAGGAAAGATTAAACATCAATTTCCCTATATTTTGCAATGTCAATTGGTTTTACTTCTGCAATACAACAGCATAATAACTTGGATGCTGCAACCTGAACCAAAAATAGAAAATGCTGGAAATATTTAGCATCTGTGGAGAGAGAAACAGATTTAGTGAACTAGAAAATGCATTACTATCTTCAACTGATGTTAAAACCTCAAAGTGGGTCACCCTAATGTTGTTAAAGCTATATAAAGACTGAACACTTCAAATGCAAGGTTCACAGGGCAGTATTGTTGGCTTTCCTTGAGTAAGGCTTGAAACTAACAATGTCAAATTCAGCACAAAGTTCCCTCCTGATGTCCTGCAAATTCTTGCAGCTGTTAGCACTTATCTCAGTACATGTGATCTTCGCAGTCAGCTTTCATAGGGACATTACAAGTATTCCAGTTTACAAAGGAGTGTTGCTGCTAAATTAATGGATGTCTCGATGATGGGAGGGGGAATATCCTAAGGGGTCAGTTGGACTGGGCAAACTGATGAAGAACAGTACTCACAGGAGCCATGTTCTTTGTGCAGAGGAGCTACAGAGACCCTCCAGGATGATAGCCTGGTGCTGCTCGGAGGAGGTTGCCAGAGAGGACTCTAAAGGTGTGAGTGCAGCCCATGAATGTTTGCACAATAGGGAAGCCTCCATTGCAGGCAACTGCCTGCTCTGCCTGCTCCTATTGGCAGAAGGAAAAGAAGACAAAGTCTCCTCTCCTTGATTAAGGAGCTTTGACTTCCCAATGCAGCAAACTGTGAGATGTTTCAGAAATCAGTAGCAGCAGCCTAGAGTGATCCTGAGGCTGAGAATGACCATGACTGTGATCTCCAGGGGGAAAACATTCCAAGCAGACAAGTTAGGTGCATTTGAGGTCATAGCAGATCGCAGAGCTTGGTGGAGACAAAGAATGCCTTTAAATGGTGTGGTTTCAGTGGAAATAGAATTAATAAAACATGGTTGTTCTGTGAGTGAATAAAAACTGGTTTTTCAGACCAGTGAGGATGAGAATCTCACCAAGGGTGAATTTTGCACATTGTGCTAATGTTGATTTCATTTGAGGAAGTTTTATGCTGTTAAAAAAGGCGTCAGAGCAAAGGAAAATTCCAACAAAACAGAGTGAGTTTCCTGACAGGTGCTAAGATTCCCAGAAATGTGTGCAAACTTACTCTGGTAATTTTCACAGCACAGAAACAGTTTTCTTCGGAGATACACAAATGTATTTCTAGGCCAGGTTTATCCTTGATTCCAATGTAGGAACTGGTATCAGGAAGATAAGGTGTTGTTCAGATGCTCTTTAAGCTACATCACACAATACAACTGAATCAAATACATGACAAAACACTCCAACAGTAACATGACATTTTCATGATGCATAATCAGTTTCAATTAGCATCAGAGTAATTCGTATTCCTAGAAACTGATGTAAGCTTGGCCACAGATCCTGGGCTATTGGAAGCCCACCTAACATTCAGTCTGGATTAGTCTCAAACCCAGGTTCAAGAGAAGGTCACTACCCAGAGCCTGGTTTATTCTGGGATTTGGTGTTATAATTTCAGTTCCATATAAGGATCTCATGGGGGAAACTGCTCACTACTGTTTGCTGGGTTCCAGCTGGATAGGCTCACTTACTCACCCACCACTGCATACATTACATATATCTTTTTCATACACCGGTACCATAAATAATTTAATTTGAAAGGCAGTCTGAGCTGAGACCATATTGGGTAACAGTTGGCACAAGAAGCACAGCCTACAAAACAGAAAATGCAAATAAAAATCCACCTCCAGTTGATGTTGTTATATATGCGAAGCGGCACAGGGTGAATCATACCCGAAATTTAATGCCATATTAAGTCTCTTCAAAAAGTGTATTGAGCTATAGGAGGAAGTAAACTATTAAAATAAGCAAATACCAGCTGTAAATTTCCTGACTAACACTGAGAAATTAACAGCTGCAAAGTGATCATGTTAATGCAATTAATGTACACTGAGCTATGAGCTTGTAGAATTTCATTGCTGTTTATTGACCTACATAGGTTCCCAGCTAAGCAAAGCCTCAATTTTAAAAGTTCTCAGATTTGCTTTCAAATCCAGCCATTGCCTCAATCTGCTTCATCCCTTCACAGAATCACATAATAGTTATGTGGAAGGAGGCCATTCAGCCCATCAAGTCATCTCTATGCAAGAGCATTCCAGCTAGTCCTATTTCCCTATCCTCTCCCCATACCCCTGAAGATTCTTTCTTTTCAGATCACACAACTGCAACTGCCACCACTGCTCCCTCGAGAAGTGCATTCCAGACCATAGCCACTCTAGCTGTAAACAACTATTTCCTGATGACACTTTCTGTTCTTTTGGCAATCACCTTCATTCTGCATCTTCTGGTTCTGGATCCTTCTGGCAATGTGAACAGTTTCCCTCTATACCATTCATGATTTTAAATACCTATCAGGTATCTTTTCAACCTTGCAACCCTCTGAGGTGTCTCCATTCTGGGGCTTTTGAGCATTTCCATCTTCAATCATTCTATTTGGCAGCCATGCCAAATGCCAGACCCTTAAGTTCTAGAACTCCCTCTGTAATCATTTCTACCTCTCTTTACTCCTTTAAGTTACTCTTTGAAACCTACCTCTTTGACTAGGCCTTTAGTCATCTGCTCAGCATCAAATGTTGTGTGCCAATGTTCCTGTGAAGTGTCTTGGGATGTTTTACTCAGTTAAAAGCAGCACATTGGTAAGCTGGTTGGATCATCACATTCGCAATGTACAGTAAAAAAAACATTGTGTAAGCACAGGTCAACTTTCTGAGCATCAGCTGAATCGATGAAAAGCAGATTTCCAGCACACATTATTGTTTATTAAATGCTAATGTTCTATGATACATTACTTGTATCTATGATCTATGATCTACGATCACTTGTAGCAAATCAGAAAATATCAAACAGATGGTGCTGGGTACTACTTTTGACTCTCATGTTGGATCAAAGAGAAGAAATGTCGCTCAAGGTTTTCACTCCCAATTGCCATCAACTGATTTCTGCTGCAAAATTCACACCTTTAGACATGTGATGTTTTATTGACTATTCTGCTCACACCCATGGCCTGTGCTGAAAGATGAAGGATGATAGAAGGTGATTTCCATTACCAGAGCTCACGGGTCAACGTAACAGCATTTTCAGGATGTAAAGGGAGAAAGAAATGTTGATCAATCAAATGAGGAATCAGGAACCAAAACAGTGTGAATGCTGATAATCTTGAGATAATACCAACAGAAATGAATAGCTGGAAAAAAACCTGGTTGATTGAAATCCTTTATCCAAATTGAAATATGTTACATTAGTGCAATATCCCCTGGTTTCAACTGGTTTTATACACAATCTGAAAAAACATGTGCAATTGGGTTCAGTTTATAGACTTGGAACATTCAATAAAATTGGCCACATCAGGCTTCAAATTTAATGTTGTCACCTGGTCAGCACATACCATTGGACAAGTACAAACAAAACTGAAGGCTTATACCATTGTTTTACTAGGGATTAGGACCTCAAAGAGCCATACATAAAAACAAAGGGAAGCAGATTGTCTCTATCATTAATGTAATTTACAAGCCAATGCAGCACCAGCATGAGATCTAAGAGACTTCCTTATGAGTTTTCCTTTCATATTTTTCATAATATAGGAGGCTACTTGGATCAACAACTCCACGTCAGCACTCTAAGCATTTTTACCAATCCTATTCCCCCACTTATTTCCCTGTAACTTATTTTATCCTTCATGCCTACTAACTCCACCTGATCCTCCTTCCACCTAACTAGGGGCAATTTACAGTGACTAATTAACACATCATGTTAAGCACATGTTTGGCATATGGATTGAAACTGGACCACCAGGAGGAAACCCAAGGGGTCACAAAGAGAACATGCAAATCTGCACTTCCAGCACTCATGGTCAGGATCAAATCCAAGTCCTTGGAGCTGTGAGGCAGCAGTGCTAATAACTTTATGAATAGCACAGCAGTTAAGGATATGAGAAACCATTGGTGAGATCGGACTGATTAGACCACGTTCATAGGATTGAGTAAAATGTAGGGTTGGGTCTATGGACATATAAGCTTGAACAAGGACTTCAAATTAAAAGTCTGAGCCTCTACTGACTGAACTATCCAGGCCATGTACTGTGATCACTAACAGATGATGGTCGAAAGCAGGGCTGAGAATAGAAATAGAGGAATTTATTTGAAGAGTGGAAATGAAGAAAGACAAGAAAGAGGTGACATCAGATTGAGATGCATAATAAACTTACTCAAGATGAGAAGCATGCAAAGTCGTGTGGGTATGATGCTAAAGGAAGGGTGAAAGAACATAGTCCTATTAATGTTGGGCGGTTGCAACTAATCAGGAGAAATCTAAATAAGAGGCATGATTGATAGAAGGAAGTGAAGTTCTCAGAGGAGAGAATGTTGATGGAATAAGGAAAGAGGCTCTCATGGAGAAAGGGCACTCTCATTTCCAGGATATGGATGGGGCAGTTGATCAAGAGATTGTCAAATAGTTGGCCTCAATCAGGGGGTAGGAACTGCTATCAAAGAGGTACGTCTTTTTTGCATGCTAGAATCTCAATAAAATCATGAATGGCAGGAACCTTGCTGAGTAAGTGTACAGCAGGGAGACATACAGAGAGACAGATGGTGGTTATTGATCAAGTGGCAGGGTCAGCAGGGGTGATAGTCGGTGAAATTAGAATGAGATCACTTTCCAGGAGAGGTATAGAGGGCAGAGAGTGGAACAATTTTATTTAATGTATGGTGAGATTAACGAAAATGCTATAGGAAGCCAAGGGAATCATAGCAATGATTCAAGTAGGTACTGCAGCAAAGATGAATACAAGGAGTGGTCAAAGGAGAAGGAGATCAAGAATTGAATGAGAGGAAGGAGGAGGAAAGAGAATAGCGAAATGCAGAAGAATAATTATCTTAGGATGTGACTTATTTTTCTTCAGATTACTTTGTACCTTAAGTCCTATTTGTTTAATTATGCTGTTTGCAAAGATGTTTGAAAATGAGTAATGCCGCCTCTGGTGACATCAGGAAGTCCCAAAGCATGTGTAAACTAGTAAAATTATTTTTGAGATGTAGTCGCTTTTGCAATAAAGGAACTGTGGAAGTCAATTCTGGAGGAACTCAGCTCTGTAGAGGTATACTGTACTATACCCAGTATTGTTAGCTATATCCCCTCCATCCTTCAGTCCAGATGAAGGATCTCAACCTGAAACATCAATTGTCCATTTCTCTCTAAAGATGCTGCCTGACCTGCTGAGTTCCTCCAGCAGTTTGTTTTTTTACTGTTTGTGGCAGCTTACTATCTGCAAACTAGCTGTCATGTTTTCTGCATTGCAACACCCACAACACCTTAAAACAAATATTTCATTGGCACATTATTTCAAGGGTTTGGTAAGGCAGTCTGGTTCTAGTTGTAATAATGGGTTGAAAATGAACAGCATGAATGAAATCATTCCAAATGGATGGAAATTGTAGCTGGACATGGAAAGAGAGTTTGTGTGTGGACCACCACTACAGTAGGTGCATCTACAAGGGAGATGAGTGCCACAGATTTTCCGCCAAAGCATTAGCGGAATATAGGTTCGTGCTGTGGTAACCCAAATCACAGAAATGTCATATTCCCTGGGCCATATATGTAGTGTTTTATCCTTCTGAGACCAAATCAAATCAAGTCAAAAAAATGGCTCACCCGTAAAATAAGACTTGGATTTTTATAGCACCTGTCCTGACCTCAGGACATCCCAAAGTACTTCTAAGCTGATAAATTTCTTTTTGAAACATAGTCACTTTTGCAATAAAGGAAATAAAGCAGATGATTTGGAAAAGGCAAGGATCCACAAAATAAAAGATCTAATGACCAGATAAGATGGGATTTTAAAGTTACACTGATTAGGAATACACATTGGCTAAGAAATCAAGATGAACTCAATTCTCCTCTTTGCACAGGGTTGCAAGTTCTTTTGCTTCCAACTAAAAGTTTAATGACTCATCCAAAGCATTTTATGGATCATTTAGTAGAGTACGAGCAAAAACTTGGCAGTTGTTTCTGAGAGACATGGTAAGATGCTACAGAGATCCAAGTTTTTTTCTTTGGAAAAGCAAAGATACAGTATATCAATGTGATTCTTACTGGCATTGCATGGAAGTGCTCTTTTTAGAATGATCTTTCTTAACATTCATTGGTGTTATAAAATAAAAACAGTTTGAAGAGGTTATTCACTTTAGTGACAAAACCCTGAATTGAAATTTGGCCCATTAAAAATAAATCACATTTTTTACAATGCTTTTTATTTACAAATCTGGTTACCATCCAGCAGTACCACAGTACAGGAAGATATATGCCTGGAAATAGGAAGTCACTCTCTTCTCATGCATTTAACATATGCTGCAGATATCACTAATGCCCACGTGGATCTCCTGAAAATATTTGTTAACTTGGGTAAAAATGTTAAAAATAGCATTATGGCAATTTACCCTAAGAAACATGTGCTAAAACAGGACCTGTGCAGTTCCCATTCAGGAGTTGCATGAAGATGTTACAATTATTATGTAACTGGAGTGCTGGTTACTGGCAGGTAGTCAGACCTTAAAAGAATTCTGCTCATGACTGCACAGACCAGCTAGAGAAAGGACTGTGATGGAGGCGAGGGAATGCCCGAGAGCGGAGGGTACAATACAAGGTACTGTAATGTCTACCAGATTCATCACCCTGTACCTCATGACATGTGTGGCCACCCATCATGCCCTACTCTACTCCCAAACCATGAGAAGCCCCATGCATTGTGAGGTACACGCTGATGATTCTGGTAGACATTGCAGTGGCTTGCATTGAGTTGCACGGCATAGAGATGCTGGGCTTATTGTGGGAACACAAAATGAAGCACGTGCATTTGAATTTACCATTGGAAAATTGAGTCTGGTAGAGATTGTAGGTAAAATAGAGGTCACGGGTAAAATGGAGGTCTCATCCAAAATGCTTTAATTCACATCGCTTTGTCAATCTGCAGTGGGGTTTGCTACAAATTCTCTTGTGACTCATAAACAAAGGTCATAGGTCTCATCTTTGAAACCAATATAGTTCAGCAAACACAAGGATGGAATAAGAGTACAATTTAGTTTACATCTAGGTGTGGGATGTCTGTGCAAGAAAATTGAACTGAATTTCAGCGGCAACCATTTCTGAAGTCAGTAGACATTTTGGGATAACTTTCGCTTGGTTAGTGTTATACCAAAAAACTATGTAATTTTAGCTCTTAGAAGTGAGAATGCTACTCCATTTATTCTACCTATTTGTAGGTAAGCACAAAATAGAGGTTTTAGATAGCTTTTATTCAAGGAAGAACATTTGGTTAAAATTAAGTTTAGATGTTTCACTGCACTGGAGTGCCTGAGCTAGGCAAAGCCTAGTTCATTAACAAGGGCACAATACACAGGCAGCAACACATACCATGGCACAAGGGCCCCCTGTCATCCAGAAGGAATGTTTTACAAAAGTAAATAAACATTGGGCTGCAGCAGTGAAGAGATTAATAGAGTCAGAGGAATGACATTTTAAAGTTATTTATCAAATCTAGTGCTCTCTTTTCCTACTTAAACCTTATTTGGTCAAATGTACTGTGTTTCCAGTTGTCTCATAGCTTCCTATTATTCTAAATTTAAGTACTTGCAAAATTTGAGGATCTACAATATTTTACAAAACCTAAATAAGTCATAGTTTGGAAGCCTCGAATGAACCTTATTCAAAACTGCCTATTTTGTATACTTCTAAGCTTTATCTTCATGTCAGTCTTTTCCTCAGCAGTGACTTACAAAGCATTTCTTGTATGAAAGAAATTTAATATGTAAATAGCTCAGTGTCATTCCTCAGCAAATCTGCTTGTGTTTGAAGGAGAAGTAAGTGGAGCTTTTGTTCAGTCCAAATTGTCAAGTTAAAACATATTTGTTACAGTGTCATTGAGGAATACATTATTTGGAGGGCCCTCTTCATAGGATAGGGTAGATTCTAAAAATGATTTGTTGCAATTTTGATTTCAAACTCTTTTTAAAATTTCACTCAGCTTTGACAGTCCTCTGGCAAAGTGAAATCGTGGATGGGTATGTTTGTTAGTGGATTCTATTTCCCTGTGTCAGTACTGATTGCTCTTCAAATCTAAATCAATAGAACCCAGCCCTTCCTCCATTCTAAATCATTTCAACAAAAGTATTGTCAGTAACACAATGTCAGATTTCACTTTCTATCAATCCTATAATTTTTGGATATGAGTCCTCAGAGCTGCCAGTGAACTACGTGTGTGACTGGGACTGCAGGTTCACTATGACCATAGGTTGTGATCCTGGTTATTGTTCTTTTGTTAATTCTGTAGCATTGGAACTTGACTGATAGTTCTAATAGCAAACTAGAGCAGTGGGTCATATATTATTGTAATTTTGAAATTAAGGGATTTGGGAAAAAGTTATTTTCAAAGCTTTTATTGAAAATTAAATTAAAATTCACCAAATCAGACTTAATTTAATTGCATTTCAGATTTAGTTTTTAGGTTTAATGTTAATTTGCTTTGCATGATGAATATTAGTCCAAGTGCCAAACATTAATCATCAGTAGTACTCTTCATTTAGTTTGGTTTCTGTGGAAGGGTCTGCGTGATTTTCTGTAGTAATTGCAGCGTGGATATAATGACACATAATTTGACAAATTGTTGTCTTGAAACAAGTCACCATACGTACAAGGATGTATTGAGTTCTTCCTGAAATCTCTGGGGCTTGAATCACATCTGATTAATCCACTTAAACTGCAGATTAGAGAGAGAATCTTTAAGGGGTAGTGGCAGGATTCTGTACTGTACAAGTGAAACTTTGCATGAGCTTAATTCGATACCAGCATTTGCAGTTGTTGATCTCAGATGATTCATTGGTAAAGCTTCTCATTTCAACTGTATCCCAAGCTGTTTGGCTGAACGTCCTCCACGTAATTCCAATGTCATGTTCTCAGCACCCACTATTTAATCTAAATATTCAAAAGTGTCTTCACGGATGTGGACAGAATTTTAAAGTTAATTGTAATTTGTTTTATAAGGCATCTTGATTACGTGGGTGTCTCTCTGGGGCCAGCTGAGTTGTAGAGAGTACAATATATCAAGGAGTATGATTACAAATCAGAATTAATGCAATGACTTTGAATGCTTTGTAATGTATCGTAGATGTGAAAGACACCATGTAGAACTTTGGCATTATTCAAGGCCAAGTTTCAGCTAATAGTATTATAGTTGAAATATGGCCTTTAATTTTGAAGACATAGGATCACTTGAGCTCAATTTTTCCAGTCCACATGGTCTTGACATCTCTTGTTGGAAGAATTCCTGGAGGTTTCATCATAGGGCCTCACTTCTGCCAGTCATTGTCCATAAATAAAATTCGGATGAGTCAGAGATAGCTGTCTTTAAATCTAAGGCAGATTTGTACTTCAGGCGGCAAATGGGACCTTGTTTGTATTGCAGGTCTGTCTTCTAAGGCAGTTGAATTCCTGGCTTGCTAAGGACCAGACTCGAGATTTCAACCATATTGCAACGATCCAGGAGCCAAATTGAATTATCATGTTAAAGAACATTTCCCAATGCATTTGCTCAGTTCCTTTAGGCACTGGCTCGAACACGAATGTGGCTGACCTGCTTCATTCCTGGTTTCTGCCTTCTGTAGTCACTCAGAAAATTTGGCAATAAGCCTGTTTTAATATTGATTTATTGATTTCAGACAGTGCATTAAAAAAGAAATTAGTTAATTACTACTCACAGCTCCACCACTAATTAAGGCCAGCACACAGATTGTCATGTGGCCACCATGAAACAAAAAAGCAAACTTGCTGGTTTGACAAGGAAGCTGAATCCATTCCAATGAAATTGAAATTGATAATAGGATCCAAGCAAGTTATAGGCTGGGTCATTAACCCTTAATGTCAATCTAAATGGCATAGACAATTTGGGCCAAAGGGCCTGTTCTATGCTGTACTGTTCCACGTTCCACATGGCTCAGATAATGGATTCTTCTGTGAGAGGCACTTCTGAAAAGCTGTAGCAAGGCCAGATCACTTAAACTCTGTCTGTTAACCACCACAGAGTTTTATGCACAGGTGTGAAACAAACTGCAATCCCACTAAAATATAGCTGCGGCTGTTTTAACATCCAGAAGGCAATGAGATGCGATGGAGCCAGCCGCACTCTAATCAACAGGAATCTGTGCTTTCCGCTGATGCTTTCCCAAATGATGGAAGGAGCAGGAAGTTGTCTTATGACCTGCCAGACTTTGCATCACACCACTTTCCTTTCAACTTCCACCTCCCATGCAGAAAGGCAATCATTCATTTTTCTGAAAGCCTCCTGGAGTTTCCCTTTTTATTTTGGAGAAGGTGCAGCATTTTAACCCTTGGAGCTACAAATGCATTTGTAAAATGGTCTTCTCAGTCTAACTACTAACAAAGGGGCACAATTCATAAATTCTCCAATTAATCTTTAGTTCCAATTCAGTTTAAAAACATTGCCTTTGTTGTGTATAATATATGCTGAGAAAATATACGGTAGGGTCACAAAATAGTTAGAAAGCAAAAGAAACTGCAGGTACTGGAATCTTGGACAGAAACGGAACACTGGAAGAACTCAGTGGGTCGAGCACTATTTGTGGATGTAAAAGGTATACGTTGACATTTTGGGTTGAGACCCTGTATCAGGACTGAGAGGGAAGAGGAAAGATTGCCAGTATGTGGCAGTATGAGGGAGGAATGAGGCAGAGGCTGGTAGGTGGAACCAGATGGGGAGGGGATGAATGCAGAAGGAACCAGGTGGGGTTGGGGAAGGGGCAAG
>JAUZTB010000127.1:29605223-29616951 GCA_034780895.1 Rhynchobatus australiae | reverse complement strand
AGACTATTGAACAGTTCCCTTATATGATGAGATGGACTCTCGACTTCACAATCTACCTTGTTTGACCTTGTACCTTATTGTCTACCTGCATGGTACTTCCCTGTAGCTGTAACACTTTACTCTGTATTCTGTTATTTTTTTTACCCTATGCTACCTCAATGCACTGCGTAATGAATTGATCTGTACGAACGGTATGCAAGACAAGTTTTTCACTGTACCTCGGTACGAGTGACAATAATAACCCAATACCAAAATAGATTTGGCCTGGAGGTTCTGCTGGATGGCATATTTATATGATGGTTTTCAGGATGTAGAATCATTGAATGGTTCAGGCAATTCTTTAGCCTCACTAATCTGTGATTTCCCCCTCTAGTGAACTGCCCTGCTTCTCCCGTCCCTGGTCCACTTCCACTTCCTACTTATACATATCCCAGCCAATGACTTGGATGTGCAGCTCACTATATGCCATTGTATGCCTAAGGACACTTTCAAGGAAAAATGCAGGTGTCAGCTCTCAGCTCCAGAATGCTACAGGTATTCTCATGATTCACTCTTATAGAAGCCTGAAGTTCATTATGTGCTCTGCTTCCTGGGTCCATCATTTCCTTCACCCTATCATTGATTTCCATGTGATATCATTGACTATTGAAATACTGGATAGTCATGATGTCCCAGCACTATAATCTTCAAACATGCAGCTTCTCGATAAATAACTTTGTATTATAATGTGGATGTTGCAAGCAAGGCCAGTATTTACTGTCCATCTGTTATCACCCTTGAGATGGTGTTGACGAGCACCTTTAGCCTGTTTACTATAGGCCGGGAGGCTGAAGATACATCACAATGTTGTTGGATTGGGAGTTCCAGGATTTTCCTCGAATAATGAAGGAACAGAGATATATTTCTACGACAGATATGGTGTGGGTCCTAGAAGGAAAATTGCACTGGGAAATTCTAACATTCCCATGTATCTGTGTCCATTAATATTCTGAGAGTTTGAGAGATGTTGAAGACCTGGCACTTTCTACATTCTGTAAAAGACACGCAATGTACCCGTGGTGGATGGAATGCCAGTTAAACAGGTAGTTTTATCCTGGATTCCTGGATGATGTCTAGCTTTTTGGACATTGTTGAAGCTGTGCTCCAGAGCAGTCTGTTCCTTCATACTCCTGACTCATGGTAAATTTATTGAATGTCAAGAAGAGGTGGTAAGATTCTCATTGTCCTTGTCTAGTATTTGTGTGGCACAAGTGTTCCTGGCCACATTTTACCCCAAACCTGAACATTGTCTATACCTCGCTGTGGGCAGACATGGACTGCTTCATTTTCTCATGGGCTTTTTTATGAATTGAACACTGTGCAATGATCAGCAAACATCCCCATTTCAGACCTCATGATGGAAAAAAGGTCATGATAAAGCTGCTGAAAATTGCTAAGCCTAGAACAATGTCCTGAGGAACTCCTGCAGTGATGACCTGGGACTAAGAATAATAGACCTTCAACAACCTTTATTCACTGGAGTGTTTTCCCTTTGATGTCCATTGGTTTTTTTGTCAGGCCTTCTCAATACTATCTGGTTTAAGTGTGTCTTGATTTCATGGGCAGTGCCTATCATTTTGCCTCTAGAATTTTGGTCCATAGTTAGTGCAGGGCAGAGATGATGTCAGGAACCAGTGGCGTTGACAGAATGGAAACTGAACTTCGGCAAAAATGTAATTGATGAATGACTAAAGGAACCTGATAGCACTGCAAATTATTTTATGATGATTGAGAGTTGACTGCCAGGACTCAATTTGCCCTGATTTTCATGGGCAAACTTCCACATAGTGGAGTGGCCATCAGTATTATAACTGTGCTGGAACAGCTTGGCTCAACTAGAGCTAGATCTTGAAGTATGTCTTCAGTCCTACAGTCAGAATTTAAAGTTCTTGCCATGTCTTGATATCCTGTGGAGAGAATTGATTTCAATGAAGACTTCATTTTGAGGGCAAGATGGTTCCTTCGATCAGTGCTTCTGGCCAATGATGGTCACAAAGTCTTCAGCCATGCCAATTGTCCTCAAGCGCTAGACTCTGCCATCACATAGATGGGAAGTTCACAGAGCCTTCTCCTACCAGGAGCTATTTAATTTTGAGACACTCTGTTGGACCAGAGTATGTTCCACCCAGAATTTCTAAAATAGATGGAAGAATAAACTGCCCGTGGCCTAATATCCATCAGTGATTGGTCAGGGAACAAAATGATCTATTAGCAATTACCTGATACTAGAGATTTTCCAAAATCCTTCTTTTGCTAACAAAAAACAAACCATGATTCACTGCTCCCAAAAATAGAATTTCCTTTTATTATGAGCGATTGTAAGTGGAGTACTTCATTAGCTGTACCATGCATTGGCACATCTCTAGGCTGCGAGGTGGGATGAATCATTCACTACCATGCTGCAAGCCTAGCTGATCCTGTCTAGCTGTTAACAAACTGAAATGCCTGGAACAATTCAAAGCAGAAGGTGGAGAGATTAAGAGGGGCCCAGCCCCAGGAAGATTCAATAGAATTAAGCAACTAATTTGTTGCATATTTGAGTTTTTGAAAAGCGATATACACACC
This sequence comes from Rhynchobatus australiae, assembly GCA_034780895.1. NCBI lineage: Eukaryota > Metazoa > Chordata > Chondrichthyes > Rhinopristiformes > Rhynchobatidae > Rhynchobatus > Rhynchobatus australiae. The sequence goes on along the minus strand of JAUZTB010000127.1, from coordinate 29,614,347 downwards.
ATTTAGCTTATGATTCAGCTTAATATGCAATTACTAAAATAAATAGCAAAGCTGGAGTTCTAGCAGAAGCTTGGCAATAGTCATGGTTACAGCATTTCTTCTGCTGAATCATGACTTGCATACTAGATACATTTAAATAGAAGATTTAAAATGCAAATGGAAAACAAAATGTTAAAGAAATGGTGATTCTGTCAAAACATCTGGATCTGATTGATGGAAAAGTTAGGAGGGAGATGGAGAAATAAACTGGAGACATTTTATTTTTCAGAACTTCTTGCCTATGCCACTTGGAAATTAGAAATGGCGGCCAAGTTAAAGATTGCCACCAATGGACTTGAATCATTAGATTCCTCTCCAGATGGTTATCAGAACATGTTCTTCCTTAAACACTTAAATTTCAGGGGTGCAAGGCTGCACCACCATGACTCATTTCCCCACCTCCACCCACACACCCATTCCTCAGTCTGTGGCCCAGATATGTCTTCAAGATCTTCAGGTTACAAACCCATGCCATATTTCCATGGTCCCAGACCTGTGCTACTGACCTTCCTCAGGAGAGTACAAATGCTCTGCCTCTGAGGCTTTTCTCATTCTACATATCGCTCTCCAACTCTTGCCAGTCTTCCCAGAAGACCTGTTACTATAGCAATTTTGGGATCCCTTTCAAATAATGATTCAAGGCAAGTAGTGCCAGGCCCATTGATCCCCCCAGTTCCTGCACTTTGTGAACAAATGTGCCCTTCCATGATGGCACAACACACCCAACTGCTCCAATGTACTTTTTAAATTCACCATGAGTAACCCTTTAGAGCACTACAGACATCACCTCTGTATCATTAAAGTTGTATGTGGTGTTCCCTTTGAAATTGGAAATAGAGCTTATGTCCATTCTTTGCAACATGTAACACTAAGCAAATGGCACTTGTATTGCATAAACAATTTTTATTGGCACCCTTCAGAAATTCCAGGATATCCTGTTTATATCTTTTGAGCCAAACAGTTTTCAATCAAATAAACATTCATTGAATGCAGGAATTGCATGGGTATATTTTCATTACAATGTTTTAAATTCAGTTTCATGTAACAAATGTGCAGGTGTCTCACAATCTAGTAACTCAAGCATAGTTTGGTTTCAGTTCACTAATGTTGCAGAATACATTTCCACACTATTGATAATTTACAGCACCTTTATACATAAGATGATGGATGAACTCAAATATTGAAATTTTTGCAAACATTAAAACTTAGAGTTCATTTATTCCAAAAGGTCTTCCAATGTATTATACTATCAGCTGCCTTGAAGCAAACACCACAGATCTAGGCTTCATGAGTGGGCTAAACTGTATTTTGGTGTTAATGATACAAATGCAAAAATTCATTAAAGTATCTGGCTGCACCAATTTACTGCATTCCCATCTTCTCCTGTCACCTTCAAATCTAAATTCCAAACTGTACTTTTAAAATGTTTATAACATTCTGCTGTCATTTTGTTTAGTGTGCCAAGAATAAGATCTAAATTGAACCTCCTCTTGTTCAAGAGACTGATGATCTCTGATCCAAAGCCATTATTGAACATTCACATGCTTATATTAATATTGTTCTTCAATTGCTTGTTCCATTGACTTGGACATTCACTTTAATTCAATACCACAGTACTCAATGTAAATACACACTGATAGTGACAAGATCAGCAGAATCAATTATGGTGGTTAATTTAGTGGACTCAGTGGTACAGTTTTAGTGCTGTGGGCATCATCCTGATGATTCAGCCTCATATACAATAGCTAAAGTCGCTGCAAGTTCCTATTTAAAAACCTTCCCAGTCAAGCACTATCTTAAAACTGCCAGATGCACTTATGAACTACTAATGAAAAGTACTTTAGTCTGTCCCCATTCAGATTATTGAATATGCTTCCTTTCTAATTGTTCATTTTGTTTTAATTTTTTAAAATATAAAACAGCATGTACAGGTTAATCAAATTTTTAAAATAAAAATTAATTGCAGTATATGTAGTTTGTGTAACTAAAACTGGATACACCCTTCAAGTGAAATTATAAAACAATTCAACATTACTTGAGTGCATTGCATCACTAACTGATGATATCATTGGTAAGATAGTGTGGCAGATTGTGACCCACTGTACCAGCAAGGAAAAAAAATCCACTTGTTCCCCAAAACATCAACTCATCCAAACCCAGTGGAATTCTGATCCTTGGAAACAAAATAGTGATCTAAAATGTTAATAAATTTTAATCTACAATAATAGTAGGTGTGAACAAGTTCTTTCAAAACTTAAAAGAAAAAAAATCAATTTTCAATGTTGCAAGACCAGGATGTTCTGTACAGGATTAACTGAAAAGGCCGCAATAGAGGAAAGCACAACTTCCAGAAGGGTTGCTTTGCGAGAGTGGAATAAATAGGATCAACCATATAGTCGTGGTCCATAGTTCAAATTATTTGCCATCGCTTGCATGAATATAATCTGACTAGATAAAACTGCAGAAGATTAATTTTAATGAAACTAGAGATCAAAGCCTCCAGGACAGTGGCATAATGAAATAGAAAACTGGCAATAAAGTGACTCCTGACAATAAAGTGTATACTATCTTGAGCTTTAATTTAGATGGCAGATGTATGCTATTTTAAAGCTTTAATTTAAAAAAAAGGCACTAAAATATATTTAATGGTGATACTTAATGAATAAAAGTACTAATCAAAGTACTTCCATAGCAATACAGACATGAAACACTACTAATCAAAAGATATTACAAGCAAAAAGAAAAGCCAATCCACCATCATGGAAACCACAAATACATCAATCACCATAGTCCAGGATGCTGTTGCCTCTGCCATTTATTCAAGAATAAACTTTCTTCAGCCATCAAAAACACTCAGCTTTTTAAGCTGTTGATAGAGAAAGATCATGCAGCACAGGTCATCACTTCTATTGTTCAACTCATGGGACTCCACAATTTACTGAAGCAGTGATGAAATTTAATGACCTGTGAGCCTACATACTTTCTATTACAGAATGCAGTTTATGGAAATGCAATCAAAATGTAATTCATTGCACTGGTAGCATGGACTGCTGTTTAAATAGAGAATATAAAGTCTTAACTGTGTAGGACTGGCTTACGAGCTACCGATTTATACACTCAAAAGTAAAATAAACCTGATGATACAGCAATGCAATATCCTGCATTTAATTATACTTTCTAAACCATTACATTATATCCTGAATTTTACACTGTCAAATGGGAAACTCAGTGGAACAAGTTTAGTGCATTAATACCTACAAGGGATACAAAAAGATGCTGCACTGAGCTGCATGCAAACCCAATTCTGAAACATCGTTTTACATTAACAGACCAATTTCAAATGTTTTTAGTACACTTTTGATGTGCAAATGTACATCAGTGTACGTTTATGCAAAGCATTTGTGCATTCAGATTACCTGTTTTTAAATCAGCCAATTTTAATACCTTTGCACCAAAATAACACTTTTTGCTAAATCACTTACTTCACTACTGCATTTTGCAATTGTAGAAAGTAGTTTCAAAAACATTCAAGTGTATAATGATGTACCATCTTTTACTTTCTATAATAGTATAGCAACAGGTTTGAGGCATTGTATCAAAGCTTCCATAATGCACAGATACTATTTCCTTCCTTTCACCTATGTACTATACTATCATATTCACCCAAATATTCCCTTAAAGCAACATATGCCTGTAATAGCATCCACATACCATCTATGTGCATCAATGAGGTTTACCCCTTGGGCCTGCAATACAAGGATTGATTTTTAACTGATGATTCTGCTCACAGATTGTAAGGTGGGAAACTCATCATCTTCAAAATGTGAAGTCTTGTGGATAACAAAGTCCTTCTGGGTCAGCACCTGATGGCATGTTGGACACACCTGGCAGTCGAGCTCCAAATTAACAGAGGTTTGCCATGCATTTTTCTTGTTCTTTTTTGATTTGTTTGATACTGGTTTCTCCTGCATTCTTAAGTCCTTATGAGCAGAGAGGAGCTCCTGCTGTTTGGCTGTATCCGGCAGCAAAACAAGTAGTTCATTGAATATTTTCAGGAAATTTTCTCCCAGAATTTCTCTGCAGCTCCTATAGTACTCAGCAGCAGAAATCAGACCCTTTGAGGCAAAAAGAGGATGATGTAAAAATGAAAGTCAACCAAACCATCTGATTTCATGTAGTTTTGTATAATCTACAGATTAATATTTCAAGGACAAAAACCTGCAAGTATAGCAATACATGCAGTAAACAATTAAAATATTTTTTACTGCAGACATTACTGCAAGATAGGTTTACACAACATTATAATTCAGATCAGCAACTTCAATCAGACCATAAAGACAGCAACATCATACTGGACCAAAAATATGCTCCAGGATGGCATTCCTCCTAAATTCTACAGATCATGGAATGGCTGCTTCATATCAAGAAGGTGGTAAATGTAACCCCACTATTTTTGTTTAGAAAGATGAGAAACAGAACAACAGGCCAGTTAGCCTAATGTCAGTAGTAAAGAAAATGGATTCCATTATAAAAGGATTTGATAACACTCAAAATATCAAAAGAATTAAATAAAACAAACATGCATTTATGAAAGGGAGATCTGTTTGACAAACCTGTTTTTTGTTTAGTAAACTGGTAGGAAAAGGGAGAACAAGTGGACAAGGCATATTTATATTTTTGGATGTCCTTTCACACACAAGAGTTTAGTATGCAAAAGTTAAGCACATGGGTTTGATGATAATATAATGCATAGATTCAAAGATTAGTTGAAATAAAGCTGCAATAAATTTTTTCTGGTAAGCAGTAATAGTGGGAGTCCACAGGTATCAGTGCTTGGGCTTCAACTACTATGTGATATCTCTAAGTTTGCCAACAATACAAAACTTGGCTTGAGGGGTGGGGGGGGGTGGGGCAATAAAATTGAGATTTGCAAGGACAATGCAACAGGGATTTCAAAAGTTGTTTAGACAGGTCGAGTGAGTAGACAAAAGCATGGCAGATGCAGTATAAATCTAGATAAACAAAGTTATCTGCTATTTTAAGATAGCATATTATTAAAATGGTGATATTGGGAAACACTGATGTAATGAGGCTTCAGAGTTTCCATGTTCAACAGTCACTGAAGGCAAACTTGCAGATGAAGCAAGCGGGTAAGGCGGCAAATGGTATGTCGGCCTTCAATACAATGGTCAGATTGCATATTATCTGAGGTTTTTTTTGTACTTGCCAGAAGGAAGAAATTTCTTCAGTCAGGAGGGTGGAATTTCTGCCTGGGAAGGCCAAGTCACTGAACCTACTCTAAGATTTCTAGTTACAAAAGACATCAAGCAGTATGGGGAGAGTGCAAGAATATGATATTAATCATATTCTTAATGATTGTAGTATCTGGTGAAACAGGCTCAAAGGGCTGAATGTCCTTATTTTTCTATTCAAGAATTTTATTACCCTATCTTTGCCTGGGATAACATCTGAATAATTCAGAGGATAAAATTTAAAGATTCACAAGGTCTGGATATCCCTCATCTTACTGCTTTTTAAAATCAAAGTTATATCCAGAGAGATTTTTGAACATGTCACGTGAACACAAAAGTGATTACCATTTATAAAAACCTGCTCAATTTTTAAATCTTCATTTAAGTCCAACTGCATGCTATCCAAATTGCAGTTTTTTTTACAATTCCCAAACTACAGTCCCCATTTTCCCCCCCCCACCCCCACCAACTAAAATGAAGGAGCAATTTAGTTAGTTCAGTGAAAAACTTCTTTAACATGAAGCATTAACTGTCCCTTTTACACAGATGCTGCCCAATCTGCTAAGTGTTACTGGTATTTTGTTCTTGCTGCACTCTAGTTACTGGTGGAGAAAACTAGATGCTGTATTTTCTAATAAAGGACAGTATGAAGCTAAGGGATTATCACACATTTTCTTCTTTTTTTTGCTACTTACCTGTCTGAACTGTCCAGATTGCGTCCTAAACTTGTTGAATTTTGTTTCATCATTGTGCAAAAATGAATTTATGGACTGGATTAGCTCAACGTTCCTCTGCTGAAAGTTCTCCGGAATGAGGTAAATACTTGAAGGTAGAGACCTACATTTAAAAATAAAATGTGGTTACTTTAAAAATTGGTTAAAGAGAGTTAAGAAAAGAATTCACAAGCAATCATTGCTTCTCTTATCAGCCTTTGTTTCCTACTATTACCCCTTCCACCAGCCCACCAGATATGCACTCCCATCACAATAGGAACATCTCTCTAATAGCAAGCAGTTACCTAGAATACCCCAAAATTTTAACTGGAGATATTTTTCAGTTTCCTTTATGCTTAATGTAAACACCATTAAATCTGAAGTACAATTCATACTAGCCGACATGTCACACAAATGGAGCCAATAAACAATGTAAAATTTGCATACACTTAATTTTACTTTGTGGAAAAAAGTAGAAAAAACTCTAGACCTTAAATAGTACTCATGTGTTTAAACAAAACTAAAAATTCTTGGCAAGATGTACTTAAATAATGCAAAAATAAAACATTTTTCATACACTTCAATGTATCTGAGCTGCATACAGTTTCTTGCATGGTTTTTAAAAAGACCAGTACACAAAGCACTTATGAAATGCCCTAGCAATTTTAATTAAATATTTCAATTTGTATTTCTGTGAGCAGAGGCATTTAACTTTTATACACCAAAGCTTCAAACTCCCATGTTTACCATTATGTAGATCTGTTTTGTTTAAAAGCTTACTAAAAGTTGATGAATAATAGATGCTTTAAATTTATCAGGTAGAACTTTAATTCAGAATTTCTGATGTCAGGCCAATTATTTTCTGCCCAACTATTTCTCAAGGGAACTATCCCACGTTATTCTCCTGACATATGCCCCCAGCCCAGAAACCACCATCTGTAGGCTGATTTTTCTTCTTAAGCAGTGGATAGCAACACATCCAACTGATCCCATCCTCAGCTGTGATTCCCCACTGCCTGGTAGGTCATAATCAAGGACAAACTTTCCTAGTCTAGGGCCACATGACAATAATCTTCTTGACCAAATCCATCAGCACAGCAGAACTGAAACTGTAGAAACAGGATTTCATTTGATAAAAAAAAAACAAAAATTGCACACACACATACATCCTTCCACCAGTCAGGAAAACTGTATGTCAGGTTTCACAGCTAAAATTTTGCTTCCTTTATGGCCCTGGACTCAGGACATACAACTTGCTTCTCTCTATACTAAATGGCTGGAGAGCATTGGTGCAAGTACTAAATGCAACTGCCCTCCCCGAGCAATGCACTCAGCAACAACAGATTAAAAATGCAATCAGCAGTTAGGAAATCCATACTGCAACAGCCACCATTCACTGGACATCAAAATGTGAAGTCATTGTCAAAATGCAAATATTCATAAACTGCTGCTTTTTGTAAGACATAGTCATATCTTGCTTAAGCTTAAATAATAGCAGAAAATCCTATTGCCCAACTGTTCTGGAAGTAAGTAGTTGGTCACCTCAGTTTGCTATTGCTAACCTATGTCATCTTCAATAGAATTAGAAATAAAGCACTTATTCAGGCCAAAGCAGTATTTTCAAAATACCATTGGGACAGAACATCGCAAAGCGAGTACTTTCCACACAAATGCAGGCATGTCAGCAAAATCTTCCCAAAGTGGTAGTAGCCTGGCTTTTATTGTGGAACATCTCAGCACATGCAACAGGACTTTACTATTCAGGAGTTTTCAAAAATTACCAGTCCTTTACTTTGTAACAAATGATTAATGTTCATACACTGCAACAATATTATTTGCAGTAGGGATTAGCTTTAAATTAAACAAGTTAAAGCACCTCCAGAAATGAAATTATTTGTGCTGTTTTGACAGGGAGATCCACCAGTACTGAACCCCTGATTTTTTTTTTTGAAGTGGATAACAAAAGAAGAACTGCCTCAGTGGAAAGTATTTTACATACTGTTTTGGTGCTGGAATCATAGGCTCGCTGATGTTTGAATTCAGAGGGACACCAGTAAAGCCAGGAGGGGGTTTACTAACAGGGGCAGACAATCCTGGTGGAGGAGGAAGGTTGGATGGTGGGCTCTTCACTGGTAATAACTTGTTAAAACCTGGATAAAAAATAAATTCAGAATTAAATGTCTGAAATTAGCTAAAGCTTTAATTTTGAAATGCTAATGTAAAAGGAAAATACTGTTGTTAGATACTTGTCATTACAGTAGTTTGGTACCAAAGCAAAGCATCATTGCACACTACACTGATCCACTAGCATTAAGCCTGTGAAATCATATTTACCTATACAGTGCAACTCCAGCTGCCTTTTCAGTAACTCTCCCTGTCCACATATACTGGCTGCCAAATATTGATACAAGCACTTACCCATTCTCCAGTACACAATCCTTAGAACATCTGCTTCATAAAGAGATGGCTCCAATTCTGACTAGGAGCATTTAGTTCTTATAAATAAAATTGTAGTGACCATGTTTTAAAATGGCTGAAGTTTACATATAGCTTCAGGAATATCCACTTCAAACCTGAAACACATTTTAAAACAACGCAGTGCATTGTTCAAATGATGGCAGATTTGAGGCTTGGAGAACTCTTATGATAACACATCTATACATAACTATCAACAGCAAGGAAGACAGTAAACAACTTTTTCAATCATTTACAGTTAAATGATTTTGAAAGTTCTTTAGCATCACTATGATGAGTCTGGATATTTTAAGCTCTAGATTGGTAATTAGTTGCAGAGCGATTTTCATTAAGCATGGATTACCTATTGAATGCATGACCACCTAGTTTCATTTTAACTTGCCTATCCTTCCTCCCAGAATCATCTCAAATTGCTCCATTTAATGAATTACTTTCAAGCGTCAGCTTAAAAGGCAAAAGCAACACTAACTTTAGAACAAGTCCCCACAGCTATGAAATAAATGACCGAACTAGACTGCATTGCATGGAGGTTTCTTAGAACTTCTGATTGGAAACACCAGTATTCAACAGTTCAAACAGCCACAAGTGTTGTACTTTTGAAATGTGCACTGCAAGCTCCCACAGACTGCAATGTGATAATGACCA
>JAUZTB010000127.1:29270451-29285002 GCA_034780895.1 Rhynchobatus australiae | reverse complement strand
TGAACTTAATGATGACATCTCTACAGATCCCCAGGGTAGAGAATTCCAAAGGTTCACTACCCTCTGGGTGAAGAGATTTCTCCTACCTCCGTCCTAACTGGTCAAACTGTCATTCCAAAAAATATGACTCAATTCTGGACTCCTCACACCAGGAGAAACATCCTCCCTGCATCCACCATGCCAATTCCTGTAAGAATTTTGTAAGCTTCAATATGCTCATCTCTCAATCTTCTAAGTTAGAGAATACAGGCTTTCTCTACTCAATTTTTCCTCTTGCAGCAAACCCTTTATGCACTAGACTGGTCCTGGAATCTTTTCTGCAGTCAGTCTAAGCAAATCTTTTGTTTTTAGGTAAAGACACCAAAACTATACACAATACTCCAGGTACAGTCTCACCAATGGCCTTGTACAATTGTAGTATGCCCTTTTTATTCCTACTCAAATTCTCTTGCAATAAAAGCTGATGTACCGTTGGCCCTCCTAATTGTTTCACCTGCACGTTAACTTTCAATGACTTGTTTACAAGGACATCTAGGTCCCTTTAAAAATGAACATTTCCTAGTATGTCAGGATTTAGAATAAAAGTCACACTTTTTTTTTGTGCACATTTTCCACATTATGTTCTCCTGCCATGTTCTCACTCACTCAGCTTGTCCACATCCTCTTGTAGCCGTTTTACATTCTCCTCATTATTCACAATCCCGCCAATTTTGATACCATCAGGAAACTTAGAAACATGGCACACGGTTCCCTCTTACAAATCATTAATTGTGAATGGCTGGGGCCCAGGCATCAATCCTGTAGTACCCCATTCTTCACCAGTTAATCTCAAAAGATTCACTTATTCCCGTTCTTTGCTTCTGTCAATTAACCAATTTTCAATCTCTGCCAGTACATTACCCCCAAATCAATGCATTAACCAATCTGAATGGTACTTTATCAAAAGTCTTCTGAAGATGTGAATACTACATCCTCTGCTTCCCCTTCATCTATTCTATCAGAAATATCCTTAAGTTATTCCAACATCAGTTGATGACTGTTCACCATATTTTCCTTTTGGAATGAGAATTTTTATACTGCTGGATCAGAGCCAATGTTCTGATGAAGGATGTTCGACCTGAAACATTAACTGTTTCTCTCTCCACAGAAGCTGCCTGGCCTGCTGAGCTTTTCCCCAGCATTTTCTATTTTTTAAAAAATTATTTTCAGAACCAATTTTGATCAGCAGAACAGAAGAAATGGATGAACATGGACTACAAGGGTTAGGATTTATAAATCAGGCTGTGATGAGCTCAAGGTTACATTGGCTGGAAGATGGGAGGCCTGCCAGGAAGGCAGGTGAATAATTTATGTTTTTCTTGTGGGCCGAAGGGCCTGAATTGTGCTGTAAGTTTTCTATGTTTCTAATCTGATGCTATGTGCCTGTGATGCTGCTACAAGCAAGTTCCTCATTGTACCCGTGTATATGTGTACTTATGCATATGACAATAAACTCGACTGACTTTAGAAGATAAAAGCAGAAATGGAAATTTCAGCAGATGAGCTGAGCCAGAGATGAAGTTGGATTTCCTCGGTCAAATAACTATGCTGCGAGAGTTACTTACATCTTGACTGGTAGCCTTTAGCTGCTTCTTTGAATTGCTCCAGTTCTTTAGCACAATTCTGTACATAGCTGTTACCTTCTCGTTGCTGGCAGGCCCTCAGACGCTCCTGGAGAATTTTAATAATTTCCTGATCGACCTTGCTGAAGAAAAAAGTGCAGGTTTATTTTTTAAAAAAAGTTTCACTTGATTTTAGAAACTTTATGGGTTTGGAACAATCTTTATGCTTTGGCCATCACCGAATATTCCAACAAGTGGGTCCATGGCTGAACTCTAGATCCAGTTGTTTGTTTACTTTAAAGGTTTCAATGAACAATTAAGTACTGTAGATGCAGAGAGAGGAATAAAAAATAACATGTAACATTGCCTACAAAGCACAGCAATGAAAAACTGAAACCAGCAACAGGTTTGTCCTTTATAAGCCATTACAGATTTCCTCCCTTGTTGGAGAACACAAATATCCTCCAAAACTCCAATCCTCCAAACTAATACTTGCAACTGAATAGATGCTGAGCAGTGTGAGCAGAGAGATTAGGTCCAAGATAATGAGGGAATGAGAAAGGTCTGAGGAGAGGAGTCATGAAGTAAAAGACAAAGCTGTGTCTTTTCAAATTCAATACAAATTTAACATGCTTTCTCTGCTTTTCAATTCTTTTTATAACCTTATTAAACTGCATTGCTCATTTTCAGGATTTGTGTAGTGTATCCTTGTATCATTTTACTGCTTTGCTCCAGTCAGCACCTTAAAGTCAAGAAAGACAGAAGGTACAAGTTATTGATAAGGGGAAAAATGGAGAGAGACAAGGGAGAAATGCGCAGGAGAATCAGACCTCAAGTAAATTGTTGGAAAGAAACCATTTCAAAAGGTATATTAGTGGCCTTCGGAATATTACTGGCAATATATCAATTAATTACAGAGAATACATGCTTGTGATTTTGCAAGTGTACAGTTTCTTTTTCACCTTGCTGGGCTTTGAAAGATTGACCACCCTATGTCAAAAGAATAAAGAAAAAGTTCAGGGAACCAAGAAGAACCTTTTTATTTCCTGTTGTACTTTGATGTGTGATTAAGAAACCAACTTGAATAACTTTACTGCAATCATTGTTTGTCTCCATTCTATAAGAACAATCATGTTTGCCTCAATAGCAAAACAGTACTTTCAGAATGTAAAAAAAAGTAGGTACATACTAATCCCTTCTCCACTGCATCTCTGCCTCATAATAGCACAGGTAATCACCCAGCTGACAGTCAGTCAAATCTGGAACTCGTCTGAAATTCTGATGGTAGTAATAAAATTTATTCTTTTTCTGTTGGCGTTCCACCCATTCTGAAAAAAAACACAAAAACAGCATTCAGTTTTTAAGCAAGTTCATGTTCAAGATCTCCCAAGGAAACATCTCTTATCCAATGGATTTTCAGTTGATTTTGACATTTACCAAAATACAGGAGGGCAAAACAGTTAACAGTTTAGGTGACTGTTTCCATGTGAAGCTTTGGTGGAACTTCAGCCATTACAATGAAGCGTTATGCATGTTGTTCAGATGAATCAAATTTGCTTTCACAATCCACTAAACAGCATTACCCATGTTGAAAAGAAAGTTTTCACAAGAATGCAGCAATATTCAACCTACAACCAGGCAAAGCTTACCATTACTGCTACAAATGCAACAAGAGCCTCCTTTGGAGAAAGGATTTCAAATGCTGGCATAGCTAATACATAGCAGGAATACATTTGACCCATGCCAGGTGAAACATATTTGTTTGGTCCACAATGCAAAGTGCAATGGATAATCATATTCCCAAGCACATAAAAATGAGAAAAATGGCATGAGAAATTATAGGAGCAAGCTATATGGCTCCTGAGCCTGCTTTATCATTCAATATGATCACAGGTGAATCTTCTGCCTCAGCCAATGTCTTGTCTGATCCCCATATCCCTAGAAATCTATTCATCCCAGTTCTGAATCCACCCAGTAACTGAGCATCTAAAGACCTCCAGGATACAGAATTCCAAATATTCAAGCCCTCCCCGCCAAGTAATTTCCCGTCTCAGTCCTAAATGGTCCACCACTTATTCTGATGCCGTGGGTCAGACATCTGAAATGCAGCTTAATAATTCTGTAAAATGTAGAAGTCGGTCTTCTTTATGTATTGCATATAAACTTGCAGTCCACCCCTTCATGCAGCAGGGCCTAGACAAGGTGTTGGCACGGACGGAAAAGCAGCAAAGGTATAAAAGTACAAGGCAATAACTATTTCCAACAAGATAAAGTGACACTGTGGTAAATAAAAATGATCTTCTTAACTGGCACAGCAAATGCAAGGGGATGAACAGTCTTCTCCTACTTCAATGTTATGTTCATATACCCTTCATGTGCAGAAGGATTGCTATCGTTAACTCTCCCATTACATCACAGAGGTCGCTACTTCCCAGAAACTGAGGATTGAGAAAAATGGCACAAGGAGGCTCATACCGTCAGGACAAAGCAGTCTGCTTGATTAGTACCTCATCTACTACCCTGATCATGCAGTTTCTTCATCACCAGCATACCAACTAAATTGTGAACCACTTTCAAAATGCACTGCAATCACACACCTTGACACTTCCAATGGTCTCCCAATTCTGACCTCTGCTATATGGAAAATGGAAGCAGCCACAAGAGAATCCCTCCCGCCTAGAGGTTCCCCTCCAAGGGCACACCATCCCTTCCTGACTTGGAAATATTGTCATTACTTCATTGTCAATGGGGCTAAGTTCTGGAGCTCACTGCCCAACAAGTACTTGCTACCTCACTATCTGCAGTGGTTCAAGAATATAGCTCATCACCACCTTTTCAGAGACAATTAGGATCAGGGAATGACCACATCCCAAAGAAAGAAAACAGAAGTTCAACACAATCCCAAAAGTGGAGATGGTTGTCAGCAAGTATTGTTTTATTAAACAAATTACAGTGCATTGTTCCAAACTGCAGTTATTTCAGACATTATGAAGTCCTAATATGATAGTGCACTCACCAATTTACCTGCAAAGTATGCATGGAAATACAACGTTACACCAGGAAATTAATCAGTACACAGAAAACTATAATCCCATAATCGGCCAACTACAACAAATTGATAAAGAAATTGAACAGAAAATAGTTACATTAACAAGTGTTTGATTCCCGATTCATACCCAATTTATTGATTAGATGTATGATAATGCAAACTTGGAAAGCAAAGGCATCCAGATCACAAACTGGAAAGATAAATGAGGTTATATTGCAGCATAAACATAATAAGCAAGATCCACAGACTATACACAAGATAATCGTTTGGACAGTGCCTACAATAGAAACCCCATTTAATGGAAGCCAGTTACACATAACATAAGGAAGAAGAAAGAATTTTGGTTACTTATACCAGACCTGATTGATTGATGAACTTTCCAGTCTCATCCACACTGACTGGGAGTATCACTGTCACTACACGAAGGCTTTTTCTGTCCAAGTATACTTATGAGTTGCATGCGAGCAACTGTGTTTTTTGTTTTTAAATACCTATCGATGCCCATTTCAAAGGGTCAATTGTTGTTGAGCATATTTTTGTTAATGACTACATGGTATTCAATGACTGAATATCATATCATGCTACATTCTTTCAATTACAGTAGTATTTCTTCACTTGCTTAATTCTTAATTTCTCCTTTACCATACACCAGGCCTGGCAAGTGATCAGCTGAACAAGCTTCCATTAAGTTCATCAACTCCACTCTAAAATGAGTAAATACAAAGGCGGCGAGTGATCCAGAATGCCTCACCCTCCTTCAGGTAAACCATCTCAATGCAACTAATGCAGTACATGACACCAATAATTCAATGGAAATGTATAATATCGACTTCCGATTCATACAGAAGAATTGTTATTCCAAACTTATGTGACAAGAGTTATAGCACTTAGCAAAATAAGCAAATAATTTGCCTATTAGTCCAACAGATAATATAGTAGTTAATCTCATCAATTTATAACAGATATTCAACAAATCATTGAATGAACCAATACTACATCAACATGGATGTAGCTTTTCGCCACCTCTTAAGCATCATTACATACAGACTGGCTGGCACAATGAACTTAACCCTGGGTTTAGATCATTGAACCAAATAAGTACAGCAGAGAGATGGGACCAAAGGAATAATTCATTCACAGCTTGTAGAGAAGGTCCAATTCTTCCAAGCATGTGTGTCAGTAGTACAGAGAACCCTAAATATGAACACCTAGGAATGGATCTTTCTCTTCAGTGATGTACTGAAGAAGCTTATCACAAACAATATTTGAGTTTCCCAATTGTAGTTGAGGAAAACTGCAGTTTGTGCAAACGTGTCATCAGACATTGAAAAAAGTCTGAAGCATACACAAAAGCACAATGCAGTCCACATCCAGAAAGCCCAATTACAAGAGTTTTAGTCTGTGCTTAGATTAATCGGTAAGAGACTGCATGCAATAATGAGCCAACAACTGTTGATAACGAAAGGAGGCAAATCTTGACCTTTTTTAAAATTTAACATTGCTGTGATTCTTCCTGGAATATTGTCAAGGTGGGCTGATCTTAATTCTTTGAAATGTATGGTAAAAACACTAAACTGAGAACACCAGCATCTGTTGTGCAGGATATTTACAATTTGTTACAAGAAAGCAAAAACTTGACACCCACCCACCTCCAAGTACTGAATGACCCTCTTTCGTATGCGCATATCACAAATTATATTGCTGGAACTTTCTTACAAATTAAGCTGAAATTCTAATGAATAGCTATCAAACTGAGAAGTTAACTCTTTTTCTCTCTCCCCAGAAGCTGCTTGATCCGACGACTGTTTCCAGCATTTTCTGCTTGAATTCAGACATCCAGCATCTGCAGCGCTTTGCTTCAGGACGACAACCCAACCAGGGTGTGTGTGCTTTAGGCGCGGAGACTCGCTGTGTCTGCAGCACCTTCTACTGCAAACACTTGTCCCCAGTGAAGGGCATCCCCGGCCCCGGGAAGTCGGCCTCATGCACATTCAACCCTCACTCACCCCTGAAGGTTGTAACCGGCAAATCCACCGCGTAGTAAAAAAGCTTGCTGACAATAAGCGCGGGGCTGGGTAGGGCGGTCTGCTTGTCCACAACCGGAGTCCGGCTGGGAGGCTGCTGATAAACGTCCTTGTCCCAATCTCCAGGCATCGCTGCTGCCGAGGTTGATCAACCGGGACTGGGCCGCGCAGGCGCACTACACGCACGTAAACTGCGCCGATCATGCACAAAGACGCACAAAAACGTAGCGCTGTTCACGTGCATAGACACACACAAGATGGCGCCGCCCGCGCGCACAGACACACACAAGATGGCGGTGCTTCTGAGGCAAGGCGGACTGTTCCGCGCGTATTCTGCACAGTGATGCTCGCAACCGATCTTTAAAAAGGTCTTTTTGTATCTTTCTCCACAGATGTAGTCTGAATTGTTGAGTACTTACATAATTTATGTCTTCGTTACACACGGAGTAGCGTCTCTGATAAATATAACACCATTTGTGCTACTTTCATACACAGGCCTACCATACAGTAGATTTCCTCAAACAATAATAGCCCTATATAATGCCCTGTTTTAAACATTAGAAATATTAATCTGATGTTGTTTTCCACTGATAGAGTTAAATCAAACTGGGGGGACTACCTGAACTGCATCAGTCAGCCTGGTCTCACTGACATTCTCCCCATTTGGATGTAGACATGAGGCCCTGCATTCTCTGATACTCGAATATGTTCACAGAGAACGAAGGAATCACAATTGGCTTTAATATGAATTTTTTCCTGGTTGCCCATATCAGTGTCTATGTAATTTTTCTGCAATGCCCGGAATTTCAAGGAAAACTCAAGATGCTGATAATCTTAAAAAAAGAGAAGAACAGTGGATAAGATTGGATCAAGTCCATATTAAGTGAGTTTCAATAGTGACGATATTGGATGATGAGCAGAAAGAGCTAAAAGTACTGAATTACTGGAAATGCAAGGGAAGTCAATAGCAGATTCATTGGTTGCTTTTTCAAACAATTCTCAGAATCAGATATATTATCACTGACATGTGAAATTTGTTTTGCAGCAGCAGTACAATGCAAAAACAAAATCTATAAATTACAGAAATAAATAAATAGTGCATAAAAAGAAATAATGAGGTAGTGTTCATGAATTCATGAGTCGTTCAGAAATCTGATGGTGGAGGGGAAGAAGCTGTTCCTGAATCATTGAGTTTGAGTCTTCAGGCTCCTGTACCTCCTCCATAATGGTAGTAACAAGAAGGGGCCGTGTCCCGGAGGGTGAGGGTCCTTAATAATAGATGCTGCCTTCTTGAGGCACCGCCCCTTGAAGGTATTCTCGATGGTGGGGAGGGTTGTGTCCGTGATGGAGCTGGCTGAGTCTATAACCCTCTGCAGCCTCTTCCAATCCTGCACATTGGAGCCTCCATACCAGGCTGTGTTGTAACCAGTCAGAATGTTCTCCATCGTACATCTATAGAAATTTGTAAGAGCCTTTGGTGAAATACAAATATCCTCAAACTCCTAATGAAGTACAGCCACTGGTGTGCCTTCTTCATGATTGCATCAATGTGTTGGGCCCAGGATAGGTCCTCTGAGATGTTGACGCCCAGGAACTTGAAGCTGCTCACACTTTCCACTGCTGACACCTCAATGAGGACTGGTGTGCACTCTCCTGACTTTCCCTTCATGAAGTCCACAATCATTGCCTTAGTCTTGCTGACGTTGAGTGCAAGGTTGTTGTGACACCACTCAACCAACTGATCTATCTCACTCCTGTAAGCCGCCTCATCACTACCTGAGATTCTACGAACAACTATGGTGTCATTGGCGAATTTCTGCTCTGTCTTCAAAAGCAACTCTGTTCACCTTGCAAATCCAGTTCCCTGCCCTGTTCCCAATTTGAACTTTCGAACTTTAGCCTCTAATACTGCTCAAATTATTTCTCTCAAGCTTGATGAGTAGCATGCTCCATGGGCATTTGACAGTTGTCTTGGCTTTATATTGACTTTAATTATCTCAGACCATAGCTTTAAGTCTCATTTCTTCTCAACTGTTGATGTGAGATGTGCCAGTATTTCTGGGTATATGGTGGAAGATGTCGGAGCTTGAGGTGATTATCACTGACATATATTGTGAAATTTGTTGTTTTGTGGCAGCAGTACAGTGCAAGACATAAAGACATTAAAAATTACTATAAGTTACAAAAATAAATAAATAGTACAAAAGAGGAATAATGAGCTAGTGTTCATGGGTTCATGGACCATTCAGAAACCTGATGGCAAAGGGGAAGAAGCTGTTCCTGAAACGTTGAATGTAGGTCTTCAGGCTCCTCCCCGATGGTAGTAACGTGAAGAGGGCATGTCCTGGGTGGTGAGGGTCCTTAAATGGTGGATGCCGCCTTGAGCCACTGCGTCTTGAAGATGTCCTTGATGGCGGGGATGGTTGTGACTGTAATGGAGCTGGCTGAGTCTACAACCCTCTGCAGCCTCCTTCGATCCTGCACATTGGAGCCTCCATACCAAGTAGTGATGCAACCAGTCAGAATGCTCTCCACCGTGCATCTGTAGAAATTTGCAAGAGCCTTTGGTGACATACCAAATCTCCTCAAACTCCTAATAAAGTAGAGCCACTGGCATGCCTTCTTCGTGGTTGCATCAATGTGTTGGACCCAAAATAGATCCTCTGAGATATCAACACCCAGGAACTTGAAGCTGCTCACTATTTCCACCACTGACCCCTCAATGAGGACTGGTGTGTGTTCTTCCAATTTCCCCTTCCTGAAGTCCACAATCAATTCCTTGGTCTTGCTGATGTTGAGAGCAATGTTGCTGTTGCAACACCACTCAACCAGCCAATCTATCTCACTTCTGCATGCCTCCTCATCACCATCTGAGATTCTGCCAACAACAGTGGTGTTATCGGTGAATTTATAGATGGCGTTTGAGCTCAGCTTAGCCACAGTGTCATGAGTGTAGAGAGAGTAGAGCAGTGGGCTAAGCACGCATCCTTGAGGTGCACCTGTATTGATTGTCATGTTTCTACTAATCCGCACTGATTGTGGTCTCCTGAGAAGGAAGTTGAGGGTCCAGTTGCAGTGGGAAGTACAGAGGCCCAGATTTTGAAGCTTGTTGATTAGTACTGGGGAGATGATGGTATTGAACACTGAGCTGTAATGGATAAACAGCAGCCTGACGTATGTTTTGCTGTTGGTCTCGGTGGTCCAAAGTCAAGTAGAGAGCCAGTGAGATTGCGTCCACTGTAGACCTGTTGTGGCAGTAGGCAAATTGCACTGGGTCCAGGTCCTTGCTCAGGCAGGAGTTAATTCTAGCTATGACCAACCTCTCAAAGCACTTCATCACAGTAGATGTGAGTACTACAGGGTGATAGACATTGAGGCAGCTCACCCTGCTCTTCTTGGGCACCGGTGTGATTGATACCCTTTTGAAGCAAGTAGGAACCTCCAAAAGCAACAGTGAGAGGATGAAGTTGTCCTTGAACACTCCAGCCAGTTTGTCAGCACAGATTTTCAGTATCTTGGCAGGTACACCGTCGGGGCCTGATGTCTGAGAGGGTTCACCCTCTGATGTCAGCCTTTGAGACAGAGATCACAGGGTCGCCAGATGCTGTGGGGATTCGCACAGATGTAGTGTTATTCTCCATTTCAAAGCGTGCAGAGAAGGTGTTGAGCTCATCAGGGAGTGAAGCATCAGGGAGTGGAGATACTCCGCTGAATACTGTGCTTGTAAGCACAGCCATTCACTCATTTTCATTTTCCCCTAAGTGTCTTCTTTATTTGTTTTATAATAACCCTTAAAGTAATATCACCTCAGACATTTTTCTGGCTTTTATTTTCCTCCTCTCTGTAGAATAATTTTGGATATTGTTCATCCATAATTTCTCTCAGCATTGAGGACTAAATCTAATATATTAATTTACATCTTTTCTCCATACAAACTGATGACCTCCATTCTTTTTTATAATGGAGAGAAATATGATGTTTCTCTGTTAGGTAGCTTTGCCACAAAATCCTGAAAACTCTGCAGCTATACATTGCCCTATTTAGAACAAGTGAAGCATTATTTTTGGAATTCATGATATTGCTTAGTAGGAAATATGTAGCACCAGGGGCTATTTTTAATTGAAATTTGAAAATATTATTGGAATCATCTTTTAAAATTATTCTATTTTAGGAGTTACAAATTTGCATTTCAATATAAAGAAGTAAATATTTAAAAGGTTGATAGGAGTTTGTCAAAGCAGCAAAATTAACCAATCAAGGTGGGGTGCATCCTAGGTTAGAGGGAAGCACAAGTAACAAGTGCAATTGCTCTGCCCACAATCCTCCAACATCCTTTGTAAAAGGAAAGACAACCGTAATTGCGATGCTGTTTAAAGTAAATGGGAGGTATTAACTCTGCAAAGACAGTTAGTCATTCTAACACTGGTGACAGATAAATTTTAAGGCAATAATCCCAACACAAATAATCAGATTTCACAGAAACATAGGCTAATGAAAGAAAGGCAACACTGATTTGTTTAAGGCTGTTGTGTCTGACTAAATTAAGCGAGTTACTTGATGAAGGAGCAGAAAAGATAGTGATGCATATGTGACCTTCAACAGCATTTGGCAAAGTAGCATTCATAGTTAGCAAACTTAAAACCATGGGACTAAAAGGACAGTGGCAGCATGCCACAAAGAACAGGAAAGGTTTTTTTCTGTTTATTTATTGGTGTGCATAAGAACTTCCTTGATTCATACTATGGCAAAGGAAAAGAGCCATATCTCATTCAGCGATGTGGAATGGTGGCAGAATACGAGGGGAACAACAATCATATCATCAGGTTTAAAATAGTTATGGAAAAAGATACAATGAGGTGTACCATCATTTATTGGTTTGGAGGGAGTTGAAGAGCAGTGTTCATTTAGGGAAGTATGAGGAACACTGTTTCTTATGACCTACCCTGACTTCATGACCTTAGATATACAGGATAATTGCAAATTTTTTTTAATGGCACTTCATTCAGAAATATACAAACTCTCAGAGGATTGTAACAGACGTAAGGAGGGCATGGTGAAAATGCAGATACATGCAATTGCATTTTAACATAAGTAAATGAAGTGATGTATTTTCATGGCAAAAATAAGAAGCAGTGTTAACAAAATGGCAGATTTTTTAGAAGACTTGCAGAAACAGAAAGACCTATGGGAGTATGTACTCAAATTTTTCAAAGTGGCAGGACTGGTTGAAAACCTTGTTGGAAAAGCACATGAAATCATATTATAGAATGGAGCCCTCACCAGCGCCCTGCAAAATCATTCTGGGCATTCCCCTTCAGCTCAGTATTTATCTAATCCTCATTTGAAAGCAATGACCAAATCTGCTTCTGCCACCCTCTTAGGCAATAAATTCCAAGTTGTCTCAGAGTACTCAAAGTACAAAATAGATTTTGTCAATCACTTTATAAATCTATATCCTCTTGTTCTCAACCCTTTTGCAAACAGGAACAGTTTCACTTTGTCTAGTCTTCATCATTTTCAATACCTTTATCAAATAGATTCCAATTTCTCCAGCTTATTATGCAGCTGGAGATCTTCATTTCCAGAAGTCGTCTGGTAAATCTTTTCCACATCCACACCAGGGCCTTCATATCTTTGTGCACTGACCAGAATTGGGTGCAGTTCTCTAATAGAATTCAGTGCTTTTATGGGCATTTAACACAACCTTCATGCTTCTTTACTCCAAATCATTAACTATAATGTCTAAGACACCTTTTTATTCTTTTATTCAACTCACTGCCACTCTCAAAGATTTGTGCGCATATACACCCAGGTCTCTTAGGTCCTGCATCCTCTTTAGAATTGCACATTTATATTATTGCCGTTGTTCATTTTTCCAGCCAAAATGCACAAGCTCAATTCTGTGTGTCAGATTTCAACAGCCAGGCATCTGTCAATATCACCAATCTAATATTATCCTTTTAAAGTCCATTATTATCATCCTCTATAATCAGAGTCATAGACTTATACAGTTTGAAAGTAGGACCTTCAGCCCATCAGTGTTAAAATTATGAAGAACTTTGAAAGTGAGTAGAAAAAGACAGGAGTCAAAATGGCTTGAGTCAAAATATTGAAGCATCAGCAGCAAGCGGCATTAATAATTTGAAAGAGTACACCAATTTGTGGTCTGAAAGAGAGAAACCATGTGTTTTAATCATTCATAATTCACCGGACAATTTGCACTGCTTCATTGTCACTTTTTTTTCCATCTTGCTATTAGCTTCACATTGAACTTGATTCCAGTTGTTAAATTGCTAGATTTAGGGTGCTGAAGGGAATTATTCTTGCTGCTGAAAATTTGGGATAATCATAATCGCAGAAAGAGCCCTTCTTGACCTGGCAAGCGTATTAAGGAACCAGTAATGCTGTGCAGTCTCACTCCAGCACATCCCAAATTGCTCCTGGAAGAGTTCTTTTTAATTCTTGTTATCTACCATGGCAACATTCAGTCCTAATTACTAAAGGACCAAATTAACATTTTCCAAACACAACTGGGTTACACTTAATATTTCCTCTTGCTTTTAAAATGGCTGACTTTCCTGCCCATGAAATGTGCTTTTTCTTTCATTAATTTAACTCTAATTCACATTCCATTATTCATCATTGCTTCTTTCTCCACCTTCACTTAAAACTGTTACGGAGATGGACTACTGGCTCAATGTTCATCAAGTCCCAGTTGCCACATTAGTTTCTCTGTGCCATTATCATTATAATTTGTCATACAAGTATCATACAATTTTGAGAGCAATGTTACTGAGAGATGTGCCATTTTTTGATCCTATTTCTACCACCTAGTGATGCAGGGTGACCAAATTAAAATTTAGCAAAGCATGGGATTTAGCTGGTGACCAATGTCACTTTTACATGTGACATTACACATGTAAAACAGAAGGGACTAGGAAACAGAGGCAAAGTGAGCTCCATAATATACCTGCTGCTGTCAGAGAATGAGAGAACTTCACAGGCCAGGAGGCAGTCATTCAGCAAGGCTGCGGTAAGGGACTTAAAAGATCAGAAAAGCCTCATACCATCTCTGGAATCTTTTCTCCATTACCATGCAAATACCTTGCCCTTAAAGAAGCTGATCACCTTCCTTTAAAAACATTTATGGCATCAACTTCCACAACCTTTTAGGAATCTAACAACTCATTTGGTCAAGTTCCCATTCTTATCAAGCAACTTTCCAACCATGCTGTAACAATTCCATAGAATTTCTGACATTTTCCTCTCACACCTCTCTTACAAAAGATTTTATAGAATGTTTGCTGCAAAAGATCATACACTTTTATTCACTGGGAAGGAGTGAGAAAGTGCAGAATATAAACTAATTACCCTAACATCTACCATCAGAAGAATGCAGGTCCATTACTGAGAAATCATAAGATCAGTTGACAGTTTTATGAAAGGGAAGTCATGTTTGACAAACTTATTACAGGTCTTTGAATATTTAAGTAGCAGGGTACATAAAAGGGAAAATCAATGTATGTGATGTATTTGGAGTTATAAAAGGTACTCATTGAAGGATTTTTAGCATTGAAGGCAATATATTAGCATGGAAAGAGGATTGGCTTCACTGAGAGAAGAGAGTAGGAATAAAATGGGTTATTTTCAGCTGTAACTAGTGGGGTGCAACAGAGATCACTGAGGACTCAGTACATAATGATTTAGGTGAATGTATTGAGTGTAATGTACTCAAGTGTGTTGACAATAGGTGGGAAAGTGAGAGGTGAGCAGACACAATGGGCTGCTGATACCATGTTGCAGTGTGTGCAGCAGTATGTTTTTGACTTGCATATCTGAGTGATGCATAGCGAAATACATAATGTGCAAGAGGTCAG
>JAUZTB010000127.1:29119449-29130741 GCA_034780895.1 Rhynchobatus australiae | reverse complement strand
CAGAAAGAATGGAAATGCTCAGCATTTGTGGAAGGAGAAATGCAGCTAATGCTTCAGGTCAAAGTTCCTTTGTCACAACTGGGAAAGAGAGAAAACAAGTTAATTTTAAGTTGCAGAGGCTTGGGTGGGCATAAATAGGACCCTGGGAATATACGAGGTGGTGATTAACTTGTTCTCTTTTCTAATGAAGGAGAGCACAGCACTTCCTCAGCACTGCACTAGAACACCAGTTTGGGCTTTGTGCTTAAGTCTCTCGAAAGGGACCTTATACCAGAGTCTTTGGACATACCATGAGAGTGCCATCTTAATGCCAAGTAGTCCTTCATCGTTGTTTCATTGTTTCCACCAGGGTACTGTGAGTTCTGAGGTGGTTGATGAGGCCAGAGGGACCTGTGGTCTCTGTCACAGGTTGGACATTTGGAGTCTGACTGAATGGGTGGGTGGGTTGATTGGGTTATTGCATCCACCTCCCATGATTCGTGTTTGGCTCCTGACAGAAAGATTCCAGATGCATGTTGCCTTTACAGATGCTCAACCATCAGTCTGAGTCACCTTGGGCTAGGGATTACCATGAGTTAGTGAAATTATTACCAGTTTTCAGATCGGACATTATTGTAGCACTCTCTCTGTCCTCTTAGAAATCATTTGCCATTATGGAGCTTGGCCTGCCCGTTGATTCTGATTAAGTGTGATTAAAGCCTCAGTGCTGGAAATATTGGCCAGGAAAAGGACTCTGATATTGCTTGACCGCTCCTGCCAATGGATTTAGAGAATCGGTGGAATCAACATTGGAGCCACTTCCCCTGTGCTTTGAGGTACTTATTGTCTATATCTCCAACACATAACAGGAGGAGAGTGATGACGATGGTTTGGTAGATCATGAGCCTGGCACTGGGTTTGAGGTCTTGTTCTTTGAACAGTGTTTTGCACAAGAGGATGTACACTGAGCAGGCGCAATGGAGGTGATTATGGGGTTTGTTGTTGATGTTTGCCCTTAATGAGCAGTGGGTATGGATATATGGAGAGTGATCCACAATAATCAGGGTCTTGGCATGGATCTTGATTGTTGGGGGGTGGTCCACCATGGTGGGGGCAGGTAGATGAAGGACAGTCTTTCAGGTGTTTACTATAATACACTTCCTCTTGTGTATTTCAGTGAATCTATAAGCAATGATTTGGAGTTCAGGCTCAGAGTGTCCTGCATGACACTAAAGTTGGTGTGGTCTTGGTTCTGGACAGCACTACCATTTGAGGCAAGGCTGTAATCTAGTTTATCATCAAGTAATGTTGGAAAAGCTATTGTGGACACAAGAGACTGCTGTAATCTGGAGGCAAAGGGATGGTGATGTTTTGGGTCAAGACCCTGCATCAGAGTTGAGAGTGTAAAGAGGGGATAGTCAGTATAAAGAAGTGAAGGGGAGGGCTGAGGCAGGAGCTGGCAACCAAGTCAACCCCTCCTCACCTGGGTCTACCTATCCCTTCCCAGCGCCTGCCTCACCCCTCCCCCTCACCTCTTTATACTGGCTATACCCTCTTTACACTCTCAGCCACGATGCAGGGTTTTGACCCAAAACAGCAACCATCCCTCTGCCTCCACAGATGCTGCCTGACCCGCTGAATTCCTCCAACAGTTTGTTTTTTGCTATAGCTCTTGTAGGTTTGCTTGTATTATTTAAACTTTTATAATTTACAAAGGTGAAGAAGTCTTCAGTTAGTGTGAGAAAGGAAAGAAAGTGTCTCCTTTGAATTTAATGTCACTACAGTTTTCCACTCACCTCATCAGACGTTAAGCCAGAATGTAAAATTGGCATTGCACCTGCCTGGTGAATTATCCCCAATGAGTCTAAATTCTGAGGCAATACAACCGAAACAGAAAGGGTGATAGAGAAACGTACATAGACAGTGAAGACTGTTAAAGGAAATCACTGTATAATGGATGGATGATCCACTTCCAACCATTTTCAGAATCATTGTAAGTTAAAATCACCTGTGATTAGTTGTGTTTCTGCAAGTGTTACAGTCCACTAATGTCATCTTTAGTTTCTCCAGTAACTCTTGACTGACCTTCCATCATTCTCCTTCCATATACTTCAGCTTGGTTCTGCATTATCCCAGTTAACCATCACACCAACTGTTCTTGTCCTATGTTGGCCCAATTCCCTGTTCCACCTTCAATTTCCACGTCCACAGTTTTGCTTCACATAACCTCTATAACCTCTTCCAACCTCTCACAGCTTTCATTGTGCTAACCAAAACATTTTGTTCCTGCCCCACCCAACACTAAACAATGTGTGAGAGAGTACATACTTTCTTGACATTAAAAACCAGAATTAAATTCTGAATTACAAAGCATTATTTTTATTTCACTTAATGAATCATCAGACTTGTCTGTGAATGAATAAGGTGTCAATGATATTTTCAATCTAATTGTTGCAGTGAATTTTTCACCGTTAACAATATCATAGTCACTTTTTCTGAGTACTTTTGTGTTCTATCCTCTTGCCTTTGTTGTGCTGGTATTCTTATTTTTGAATTAATCCACCTCCATTTGTGCCCTTTGTAACATATTAATAGTTCTGACTTACTAAGCTCCCATTAAGAATCTAGTGACTGACAGTGTTTTTGAATTTTCAGATGGTTTCAAGAAGTTTCCCAAATATATTGCATATTTCCACAACACATTTGTCCATTTGTTTGCACTGCTTTAAATGTTAAAATGCTGAATTGTTCTCAAAACATTCATTCATCACTGAGATGTTGGTAGCATGACTTTAAGGAAATCTATTTGTGAATATCAATGAAATTGATTTTAATGAAAAGAAGCTGGCAATTAACCTGACAAAATAAAAATTCCAATACAAATCCCTCATTATGTTTTCAAATTTACAGGTTTGAGAAACTGCAGATTTGTCTTTCCTTATTCAATAATTGTGTGAGACAACAAAGCAAGGGCAGCAGGAAGAAGCCACTCAGTAGAACATAGAACAGTACAACATAGGAACAGGCCCTTTGCCTCACCATGTTTGCACTGACTATGATGCCAGTCTAAACAAATCCCATCTGCCAGCACACAGTCCATATTCCCTCTATTCCCTGCATGTTCTTGTGTCTGCTTAAAAGCCTCGTTAAATGCTGCAATCATATCTGTATCTACCACCTTCTGTGGCAGAGTGTTCCAGGCACCTATCACTCTCTGTAAAAAATTTGCCTTGCAAAACTCCTTTAAATATTCCCCCTCTCACATCAAACCTGTGCCCTTAAGTATTTGATGTTTCCACCTGGGGAAAAAGACTCTGTCTACCCTATCTATGCCTATAATTTTATATACTTCTATCAAGTGGCCCCCTCAGTCTCCAACGCTCCAGAGAAAAAAAATCCAGGTTTGTCCAACCTCTCCGTATGGCCAATACGCTCCATTCCAAGCACATCCTGGTGACCCTCTTCTGCACATAAAATAATGAGATTGGTGTTGGTTCTGGAGATCAGGCCCCAACTCCAATTGTTAACTTGAGAAATTACTCCAGGACACCTTTGTATACAAATACTGTGGGACAATGAATGTAAATCTGTGAAGAAAAATACAGACAAATTGATCCTCTGAGGAGAATGTTATTTCCTTTCTCTTTGGTGAGCTCATTAATCCAGCTCCAAGCTGCTTTAAAACCATCATAAATTCTAGTAAACATTTAAAACAAAATCAATGAATAGAGTTTAATAAATTTAAACAGAATCTCAGTCCTGTTATAAAAATGGCTTGTTTCATTAGCATTCCTCTGCCTGGAGCTGGATGATGGAGAAGTCCAGCCAGTATCATTCACTTTTCAATGCATGGCTGGTGACATTTTTACTTCATTTGACTGACTTAATTACTGTGTACGTTTTCAGTGACAATGGACACAGGTGGGACATATTAACTAGTGTACTGGGTTGCAAAATACTTTTGCAGTCTGGTGCACTGCATAATATGTCCCATATGGGATCATGAAGATATGAAATCCTGCCTGCACTGAAGTCAATAGGCAAACAAAAGAATAGCAAGATGTCACTCTTCACAGGAAACTGTAACATTATGTTTAAGAACTGAAGTAAATCCAACTTCTCCTATGCATCCTCCATTAAACCACTACCCTATAGCTCATACCTTTGCATAGAACTAGGTTACAACAAGATCTGCCTCACACAAAATAAGAGAGATATGCAAAGATTCAATTTCTCCACTATTCAGATGCCCGGGAATGGTTAATAATTGTACTAGTAAGCAAACTCTGGAAGTAATTTATGCAAAAACCATATACATTCCTTTATACATAAACATTAAATTAAGATAAGATACCTTTATTAGTCACATGTACATCGAAACACACAGTGAAATGCATCTTTTGCGTAGAATGTTCTGGGAGCAGCCCACAAGTGTGACCGTGCTTCCGGCGCCAACATTGCATGCCCTCAACTTCCTAACCTGTACGTCTTTGGAATGTGGGAAGAAACCGGAGCACCCGGAGAAAACCCACGCAGACACGGGGAGAACATACAAACCTCTACAGACAGCAGCGGGAATTGAACCCGGGTCGCTGGTGCTGTAAAGTGTTATGCTAACTGCTACACTACTGTGCCTGAGCATTAGGACAAACTATTCAAACTCCAGGCACACAGCCACGTTATGTTTGAATGTGATGCAGGTTTTTGCCTGTACCATCCTTTCAGGCAGTGAGTTCCTGAACGCTAACACCTCATGGTGAAAAATAAATCATCATCTCCTTTCTAATCTTTCTACTATTTTAAACCTAGTTTTTTTTAACTGTTCTACTAATGGAATTGTCTTTCCTATTTACTGCACATAGGACCCTCTGAATTTAATACATCACAATTAAGTCTTCCCTTAGCCTCCACTGTGCCAAAAAAAAACCCTTGGTTCATTCAATTTTGTCTCAATTTTCTAATCTGGAACACCCTTGTAAAATTTCTCTTCACCCCCTGTAATGCAATCACATTTTTTCTTTAATATGGTGACAAAAACGTTGGTCAAACAAGTGGCTAGTGTAACCTCACGGAAAATCGAAAAAAACTGCAGAACTTGAAGCATTAACTCTGTTTTTTCTTTCCACAGTTGTTGCCTGAGCCGCTGAATGTTTATAACTTTCTTTGTTTTTATTACCAGTGTAACCTCCCTGCTCTTATTTTCTATGACTTAGGCAATAAAATAAAGCATCCCAAATGTCTTTTTTTTAAACAACTTATTTGCATGTCTCACTACCTTTGAAGATCCAAGGGCCCTTATTCCTCCACACCTACTTAATATTCTGCCATTCATTGTATATTTTCTTGAATTGTTGCACCCCTCCACCCCAAATGCTTTACCTGACATTTTGTCAGTTTGAGGCAATCAAGGCCTCATGGCACAATAATTCTAACTGCTGAACTGAAACAATTGGAACTATCTCTGAGAGAATGCAAAGGATGGCCAGTATTCCCAAAGGAAATGTAGCACTGGTGGAGTTGGGATTCTGTCATAATATTAGGGTTAAAGCACACAGGTGAAACAAGGTAGGATGAGTTTTACTTACAAGCTGGTTGCACTATTTCTGAATAATGCTGACAATGGGGCCCAAAAAAGAGGTCAGACTTCATTTGCAGCAGTGGGAAATGCTGGGGATAATGGATCATCTACCCACCATGCATTCTGCCTGATTTCTTTCCATTGAAACCAATGAGGGGGGTGTATAATGAGCTAATTTGCCACCACCAGTTTTACAGTACTCTCAAAAGTAATAATGACCCAAAAGCAATTTTCATAAAAAGTGAAGTGACTGCATGAAAAGATAAAATATGGTCATGCCAAGGTAAGAGATCATATGTACATTGAAACACACAGTGAAATGCACCTTTTGCGTAGAGTGTTCTGGGGGCAGCCCACAAGTGTTGCCACGCTTCCAGCGCCAACATAGCATGCCCAGCACTTCCTAACCTGGACGTCTTTGGAATGTGGGAGGAAACTGGAGCACCCAGAGGAAACCCATGCAGACACGGGGAGAACGTAAAAACTCCTTATAGACAGTGGCCGGAATTGATCCCAGGTGTCTGGCGCTGTAATAGCATTACAGTAACCGCTACACTACCATGCCTGTCTAATTGTACATGTATTGAGTCCATTTCTATGCTACAGTATTTGGTGCTGTGTAATGTTCTGTGCTATACCATTCTATCTTAGCTGTTTTCAGTCAACAGTTTACAGACATGGGCTCGGTTGTGCATCTAGTAGTCACCAGGATCATACAGAACCACGTATCATGACACAATCACTGCATAGTGCTGATCTGAAGTCAGTGATCGCCTTTTCCAGCTCCACATTTCAGCCTATACCCAATCTGAACATCGCACAGCTGATTGCACATTAAATGCTTGAAGAATGTTTCACTGCTGCCATTTTAAAGGTTCATGAATTTACGCATTACCACTGGATTTTTTCACCCAACTATCGATATATTCTTCACATTTTGGGAGCTTTTCCATGCCTGTCCAAAGTTTCAATGATGAGTGATCTAACTGGTGCTGAATGATTTTTTTTGTTAAGAATGACAGTTGCAGAAAGCAATTTCCTCCTGATATGAAAGGCCTACTAGATATTCCTCTTGTACTTGAAGATATCTGAATATATGAAGAGAGTCAATACAGAATAAGTAAAGCTGTTAGAACAGAAAGGGGGAAGTGGAAGAGGAAGCAGAGAACAGGAACAGTGGATAAAGGTGGTTGTGCGTAAATTCATCCACCTGGTTGGTAGTATAAATCCATTGATTTTGACAACTCCTGCACTGTATCCAAGTTCCTGCATTTATGTTCTGTCACTTTCTTTTTCATTGCCTCTGAAGTATGTATGTAAAGGTCCCTGATGGTAACAGACACATCTTCCCTCTCCACATCTTTCCTTGAACCTTCCAAGCCTTAGTACATACCATGGTCAGCCATTGTACAAACTTGCTCAGCATACTTTTGAAAATAGCCTCACCACTTCCTGCCACTACTATGCTCCCCCCATAAGAGATGGAGTTTGGCATTAAGAAACCACACTAATAGCTGGAGCTAATGAACAGCACGAGGAGTGCCGACTGCAGACATTTGCCTAACATTTTCCAATGCAAAGAAAATATTACAAATAAAAGTGTAAACACAGAAGTTAAAGTTGGCTCTGTATGGAGGATAGCGTGAACACTCTGGCGATTGTTCCTCAAACTGTCTCATGTGGATCTCAGTTAAAGGAGTCAGATAGTTGAGGGAGCTGAAAGGACAGTGGAATATCAGATCAGTTAATCCCACCTGCAGATCTAATGTTAGTTCAATTAGTCTGAGAACAGAAAACATTAGGCCTTTGATGTGGTAATGAAGTGTGAAGGAAACATCTGTCTTACTGAACACTGTTGCAGTTTTGCTGATGGAATCAGACAATACGACTGTTGTTGGCTATATTCTCCACAAAACTTTATTGCTTTACCCAGGTCACAGCTTGCCTTTTGATACATTT
Source organism: Rhynchobatus australiae (assembly GCA_034780895.1). NCBI lineage: Eukaryota > Metazoa > Chordata > Chondrichthyes > Rhinopristiformes > Rhynchobatidae > Rhynchobatus > Rhynchobatus australiae. Next base: position 29,123,225 of record JAUZTB010000127.1, on the reverse strand, counting down.
AAAGCAAGGTTAGAATGAACTCTCAACTTTTATGTCAAACCGTTAAGTGTGTCAGTGAATATTTGATTCCTTGTTTATTGACATTATCCTGGCACCGTAAGTTATCCAATTTCTTTTGGACACTAAAAAAATTCAGATATCCATCAAGAAATCAAACATTTGATGGACATCAAGAAATTCCAGGTTATGGAACAAATGTGCCTTCAGTCAGCCTGTTAGTGGTATGGTCAGTATATTTATTTGCATGCACACCAAGGATTTGATGGAAGGTAGTACAGGGTGGGAGAACCATCTAGTGTGTCCTGGCAGATTTATTTGAGTAAGTGGAATTATTTTACAAAAAATTAGAACAAAATTAAGTTTCGTAGGTTCACCTGTTTCTTTTAGGAAAACATTTGGAGATCAATGATGAAGCCATGATATTTAAGGGTATATCTAAGAACCCACTGAATGTAGCCCAGTTATCAAAATTTCTGCAGGATGTTGAGAAAGATCACAAATTCTGAAAGTGCAAAATGTATGCTGATTCTGGGCAGGCAGAGAGCAAGCGAGCTCTGGGTCTCACTGACCAACAATCCGTGGTGTATTTGATTCAACAAAATATGACCAGCTTTCTCACACTGCTGATGCCAATACATAACATGCCTACAAAAGGGCTATCCAACATACTCACACAGCGAATGGAACTTGGAGCTTAAATGGACTCAAGAGTGACATGACCAGGAATGTTGTAGACATTCTATCCATTGGAAACTTAATCCTTTTCCCTCATCCTGACTACAATGGTCCATCATCATAAGCTATATTACAAGGCATGATGCACCATTTCCTTGGCTTAAAAGACTCTTCAAAACTGATAGGGCTGATTTATTTGATTTTTTTCCCCTTCAGGAGTGAACTGCCCCTACCCAGTCCTGGAATCATGGGGCTTTCCCGATCAAGAGTCAGATAGTTGAGGGAGCTGAAAGCACATTGGAATATCAGATCAGTTAATCCCACCTACAGACCTAATGGAAATGGTTAATCTAACGGTAATCAGAAGCTTCCAACTAAAAACAAAATTGACGTTTCAGGTTAAAGATTCTGTGATCCGAAACATTAGCTTTGTTTCTCAGATGTTGCATGAGCTGCAGAATGTTACCAACTTTTTCTGTTTTAATTTCAGATTTCCAGCATCCTTGTTTTATTGATTTTGATGGTGTAATAGTTGAAAATAAGGACCTAGGCTTGCCCTGGTTCCACACAGTGGAGACAGAGCACATTGTCATGTCTTCTGCACACCAGTGCATTGCGATATCTAACTAATGTTTTCATCAGTGGCAAGACAATGTCTGCAGCAAGCCAAGTACAACCTCCTCCCTCCACCTCATGCAACTCTTTGTTACCTCCCAGGAACGTCCTGGGAAGAGTGGGGACACAGAAATTTAGGACAGGCCATGTCTCCAAGGGTGAAGATCAAGAAAATCAGTTCTTGCCTCTTTCCCCTTGCCATGTGATGCATCCTACCAGGTACAGTGCTCTGAGTCATTCATATGTTAATGTTGCCTTTGATTTCTAAGGTATTCACTGCATTAACTAAGGTCTAATCTGAAATTCCTTTATCTCAGAATTGTAGGTTGTTTTTGTTTCTTAAGTGGAAAAATGCACTTGTGCTCTTGACTATCAATGTTTTATTATAATACTCCAGTGTGCACCAATTAATATTACAAAATCTACTTCCATCTGGATGATATTAACATGTGTTAGAGAGATAATAACTTCATCCATCTTCATTTATTTTCACATTAGTCCCAAAAGGATTCTTTTTCATAATGGAAAACATTATTTTTGTTGCCTACTCATAATGTACAATAACAATCTAGCATGGAGTGGCATGGGAGCATTATAAGAATTCTGCATATTAAAATTAAATTAAAACAGCTGTTAGAAGTAAACTTTTTTCTCAAATTGATGGTTGGTTAACAGTGAATGATTCAGCTTTCAGCAATTTTCTTGATGTCGTATGAATCTCTCTTTTTCATTGCAGTGGTAAATCTATGTTAGACACAGTTCTCAAAAACAGCATTTCTTAAACATCAGAATTATAAGTTAACTGAAATCTGTTTCTTTCTCCACAGATGCTGCCTGACCTGTTGAGTATTTCCAGCACTTTTGCTTTCAGATTTGCTGAGATTGTTCCTGTGGGAGCAATGCCATTTAAACATCACTTTATTGTCCCTCTCCTAATCCTTTCCTCATTAAGAAGGGTCAGAGAAGCTGCCCTGAGGTCTTCACCCAAACCTCCATTTCTGAATGTCAACAAAGGATAGGAAAATCCTTTAATTTATTTAATACCTTTTATAACCTCAGATCTACCCAAACTGCCTGCGGGCAACCAAGTAATTCCAAAGCTTGTTTACTGTTGGAAAATGGGGGCATTGTTTGCATCCAAAAAAAAGCCTATTTCATCTGACAGAGACCTTTCCAGCCTATATGATATGTAGACACCCCCCCCCCCAGTTATGCAACAGGTCCTTACACAACTGGAGTGAAGTGGGGAGCTAAAAGTAAGTGTTGAATAATTGCAACTGTACAACAGGCCCCTATTTCAAACCTTCCATGGCTTACCATGCTGGCATCTACTCTGACAAAATACTGAAGCTTCAATCTGGCAGGCAGCACTGAGATGGTCACTTGACATCCCCAAGCTCATTTGTCTAAAATTCAGCTGAACTGGAACTTCAAAATCTCAGGGACATGTAAAGCAAAGGTCTTTTCTTCAGCTGGTCCCATGGAGCTACCCAAGAGGAGAGATGTCGCATCCAAAACACAGCTGCAGTAATGCACTGAAATATAAACTGCGACCTATGTTTTGAAATGGGGAGGTAACCCAGAACCTGCTAACTGAAAGGCATGAGCGCTATCACTGAAACACTCTGACAAAGCTTCAGCATAGGACTACACACAAGGATGAAGATACACAAAGTAGCAAAAGCAGCATGACTTCACTATCTATGGGTCCGCAAGGTAATGGAGTCCGGCCATATTTTGGTGGTGGATGATCAGACAACTAATGAGGAGAAGAAGAGGATTCATGAAGACCCATCCACAATGATAATGGAGGCCAGAATGTAATTGCCCAAGAAGACGGTTTTCCAGCTATCTTGAGCCAGAACTGCCAGCAAGCAATTCCTCTAAAATTCATCTGAGATTTCACAATCACAGAACCCTGTTTTCATCCATTTCAAGTTGTTGCACATGATATCAAAGAACAACTAAATGCACTGGATATAGCAAAGGCCATGGGCCCTGAAAACATCCTGCCCGTCATACTGAAGGTTGCTGTATGACTCTTAGATGCACCTCTGACCCTGGTGTTTCAGTATAGCCACAACACTGACATCTATCCAACAATATGGAAAATGTCCTCAAAAGGCAGTACAAATCCAATCTGGCCAATTACCATTCCATTTATCTGCTCATCAATCATCAAAGTGATGCAGGTTGTCACTGATCCTCATCAATAATGTGCTTACTGACAATAAGTAAGTCATTGGTGAGTAATGAGGTGAACCATGTCAGTGTCCCTCAGCTGTAGGGTTAAAAGGATTGTTCTAATTATGTCAGGTATTAAAGATTAGTCTCCAGGATATTGGTCTGAACTATCTAGGGAGAAAGTAAAGGGTTGAAAATTCTTGGGCCAGAACTCCCTGGAAAATGCTGGCATTTCTGCACAGAACAGTTGACATTTATCCCGCACTATGTATCAGAATGTTTGTGACTCCCAAGCAGATGTG
>JAUZTB010000127.1:29029106-29041337 GCA_034780895.1 Rhynchobatus australiae | reverse complement strand
AGATGATACTTAGGAAAGGAGTATTATGGTCTAGGTCATTAGCTCCAGGATCTTACAAAATGTCTGTATCAACAGTTTACCAAAACTTTAAGCATTCAGAGGCACAATGACAACTAAAGCTACTTCAAATGCTTGTTCACTTTGCTCTATTCATACTTTCATATTTAGCTAAATTTAGTCACTTCCATTTGAACTGGAGACATGATCTGAAATAAAATTGATGGGAAATCATCGGCAGATCAGGCAGCATTTGTGGAGAGAGAAACAAAGTGAATGTTTTGGATCAATGACCTATCCGGTACTCAAGTGCTTCTGTACATAAATGATAGCTGCTTTTTTCGATGGGATGTTGTCATGTTCAGAACACCAGGTCTTGAGCCTTATGCAAGTAACAATATTAGTCACCCGGATGGTTGATGAGACTTGAGATTTCTCACTTTCAATGAGACAAGGTTTATTCATTTGAGCTAATGTGGATTTTGTACTTTTTTTTCGTAAACTTTTTATTAGACATCACGGTAACAGATAAACTGATCCTTCAGTTGCTGATAATTCAGTAACCCTTTTTGCTGATAAAAGTGAAATTGTGCAATAATTTAAATACTGAGCAAGGAAATTAATGTTAAATGGCAATTTAATGTTCAGAAAAATCAGATCATTTGTGTTAAGTAATGTTAGATTAAGAACAGTAACTCATATTGACTTTTTGAAATAAAAGTGAAGAAATGGAACACACAGCAGAAAGAGAGTGGAGTTTTACAGTTAATGTTGAGTTGGAGGAGACGTACAAAAGATAAACCTCTTTTTGGTTGAAATACAATATTGAGAAACCAATATTATAATTTATGATTCAATTCCTCTTACTGCAGAGCTTTCTTCTAGGCTTATTATAGATTTAAATGCTTACATTATTGATGGATTGATGGGACTAATGATACCATGTAGTTATTTCTCCTGGGTTCTAGTATAGATTGAGTGAAATGTACTGCTCGCTCAAAAGCAGAAAGCTGAAAGTCAGAGCTGATGAAAAAGATTGACTGTGTGAAAGTACAGTTTGGCTTGTTAACATCATCAATCATTACTATTACCTGTCAATACAATGTTATGCAGGAGTTCCTAAGCCATTGCGTTATTCAGTCTCCTGTCAATAACTGTTGGGCGTTCTTTCAGATGTGACTCAGCAAGGATGACAAAGTAGTATCTTTGAGATCCATGTACAGGAGCCAAGGGGAGTTGGGATCCATATCTGAGGACAGGGGGATGGGGGAGTTGGGATCTATGTCCAGGAGTTGGGGAGCTGAGATCCATATCCTGGGACTGGAGGACTGGGCAGTTAGGATCCATGCCCAGTAGCTAAGGGGAGTAGGGATTTGTGGTCAGGAGCCTGAGACTTTGGATCCATGTCCAGGGACTGGGGAATCGGGATGTGAGATCAGGAGCCTCTGGATTTAGAATACCAGGAGAGAAACTGGGCACGTTGGATCCATGTCCTGATGTTAGGGGTTGTATCCATGGCCAGGAATAAACACTGGCCAGAACACAGATCAGACCTTGACCTAAGAGAGGAGGTGGCAACCCTATGGGTCAGAGAGCAACCAAATAAACATGGGTGATACACACAAATTGGGTTGCCAACTGGGGTGTAGTTTTCACAAGATGGATTTGATTCTTGCGAATGTTCTTCCATTTAAGATTTGAGGTAAAATTTTACAAATCACTATCAAAATGTTGCCTATTGCATTTGAATTAATGATGTTTGATCTTTACCTCCAAGTTCCTTATGCTGGCCTCTTGCCCTGCCATTGGCAGCTACGCTTTCAGAGGTCAAGTCTGAAGCTGAGAAATTATCTTCCAAAACCTCCACAACTTTCTCTTCCCCATTAAGGCATTCCTTAAAACCTACCACTTTGATCTAGTCTGCTCTGAAGTCTCCTTTGGCTCGGTGTCAGTTTTTGTCTGATAATGCTACTGCGAAATGCTTGGGGTGAAAAGTTGTACCCAATCAAAACCCGCTACAAATTGTTAACTTATGATTCAGTTCCACACCAGGTAACTGCTACGTTGAATTTTGTTGGTCCTCCTTATGAAATTAAACAGTAAAAAACATGTAAGCACTTTCAGTCTTCCTGTGAGAACAGATCTCCAGTCAGCTTTTAGATTCATAAGCCTGGGATGTTTTAGTCATGTGATCACTGCAGTCATCAGTGCTTAATTTTTCTATTCAAACGGTTCTGTGGCTCGATTGACGCAAATTTTAAATGATGTTCTTTTGTGATGACTTGAAGGGCATGTACCATCCCTTTCAATTGGCAAGTTTATCAAGGGAAGTGATAACGTGACGGATGTCATCTATCCAGGCTTCTTTTCCAAATAACATGAGCATCTTGACATTTTCCTTACCATAATTGAACATTGCCGTACTGCACACATCATCAACATGTGCTGAGCACATGAACTTAACCAAAGTGTACGAAAAAGAATATGCAAGATAATTGAACTTAAAGGGAATTTTTATCTGCAGATAAAAATTCAGATCCTATGATGGGGTTGGGGTGGGGGTGGGTGAATGGATTATTGGGGGAGCCAGCAATCTAACCCATTGCATCATTTATACCTTTGGGATCGGGATTTAAATGAAGCCCAGCTTGCTAGTTTATAAATCTTCCCTATTTGCCGGCTGTAGTCCTTTATTAAATAGTTTTGTTTGATCTCAAGCCAATTCCAACTCGGCAGTAATCCGTAGCGAAAAAACATGCAATAATTTGGTTCAGTACTGAGTTGGCTAAAACTCATTAGAATCATAAGGGGTGAGTGATGTGTTGAATAGAAATGTCATACTAAAGAACTGGTTACTGTGGTTTGTGGATGTAGATCAATTATAGAATGAGGAGACACTGTTTCTAATGACAGAAGCACTGATAACCAAAACACACAGATTTGTCAAAAGAACTAGATGCAAGCTGGAGATCTTTCCTTTAATGCTGAGAACTGTGATCTCAAATGCACAGCTCAGCAGGATAGTGAAAGCAGATTCAGTGGAAACTTTTAAAGAGATATTGGATAAATATTTGAAGAAAAAATACATTAGCCATGAGAAAAGTGTAGCAACGGGGACTAATCAGAAAGCTCTTTCTGAGAGCTCACAGGGGCACAATAGACTAAGTGACCTTTTCCTGGGCAGTATTATTCAGGGAAATATATAAGAGATCATTCAACCCAACAGGCCCAGGGCAGTGCTCATACTCTGCATGAGGCACTCACTTCTCTGTTTCAAATCCTGTCACTGTTTCCTTCCTTTTGCTTCTTGCTTATATGCTTAACCAGCTCAGTTTGAGTGCAACAATTGACAATGACCCAATTTTTCCCTGACATAACAAGTTACATTTTCCATCTACCCTCTGGATATAAAGGTGCTTTTAGAATTCCATTTTGGAATTATTTGTGACGATCTTATATTAATAATCCCAAGTTCTGGTCTCTCCTGTGCATCTGTTCTTTCACTATCCCTTTCATAATCTGGAAGATCCCTGTCAGGTCATCCCTCAATTTTCTCCTTTTCTAAAGAAAAAGCTGCAACTTCTTCATTCTTTCCAGACAAGTGTGCCTCTCTGTTATTGTATCATTCAAGTAAATTTTTTTGCAGCTTCTCCAGTGTCTCCTGCTAACCTTTTTATAATATGGAAAGTGCACAGAACGCAGAAAGTGTGGTCCACCAGCTTTCAACACATGGTCAACATAACTTGTGCTTCTCAGTTCTGTTCCCACAGTTTGATATAGGTCATCTGGTGACGTGCTCACTTGTAGCCTCAATCCCTCTTATATGGAATGAAAATAGAAAAGCTGATAACACTCAAACAGGATCCATGGAAAGAAAAAGAAGAGTTAATATGGAGACACAAGAGATTCTGCAGATCGGCAGAGTTAACATTTCAAGTTGATGATGCAATCCCTCTGTTGTTCTACCTTTATATAGAGGCTTGTCCCAAGGAAAATTAAGTGATATGGTTTACAAGGATTTGCAAGTAGTGTTGGAGTAATTAGAAGAAGTAAAATAGGTTGCAGTTGTGGAGGTCATGAATGTTGGGAAGAAAAGTAATGAGGATAGTTGTTGGGAAAAGGATGAAATAGGAGGTTGACAAGGTCAGGATGTTGATAAGTATTTGGGGAAATTGGAGTGTTGAGGAGCTGCAGTTTGTAGAATTTAGTTTATAGTTTGGGTTGGTGCTTGGGGACGGTAGTTAAAGGGACTGGGAGGATGGGGAAGAGAAAGAAAAAGGCTGATGAGAAAATGGCCTTCATTAAAAGGTTTATAGCTATGGGCACCTTCATTTTTTTAAAATGGGAGAAATGGGCCTTTATTTTTTACCAAAAGCCTTTGAGACAGGAGAAGGAATTAAGGTACATTATGCATTGAGGAAATGAAATAGGAATTAGAAGTGAAGCAGAAGATGGAATGGGGAGTAATAAAGGGAAAGTGGGGAGGATGGAGGTAGCAGCGGTGGAGTGGGAGATGAGAATGAGCAACATTTTTTAAAGTAAACAGCCTAAAAACTGGGGCTTAAATGGGGATGTGGAAATTAAAAAATATATGCAGCATGAAACAGGACAAAGTTATTTAATTGTGATTTGCTTTCACTGATGAGAGGAACTGCACAGCCAGGAGAGTTGTTAAATTGGCGAGGCTTGATAAATCAATTGATGCTTGCTGGCAGGGCCATTTATTTATTTAATTTTATGCACGCCTTCATCAATTGGGTGCAATTGATTAATTGTTCTCACATAGTTGGAATATCATTTAGTTCTATACTTACAGAGGAAAAGGTTCTTAGAGAGTGAAACTGGACTGCCAGGCCATAAATTAACCCTCCCAGGTTAAAGTATTAGTTAATACCTGTAGTGCTACTGTTTATTTTTTTTAGTGCACAGTTTGGGTGCTGGATAAGCCTATATTGAGATTTATTTCACGTTAGCTGTACTTTAAGTCTACTTTATTTCCGCTTAACGGAATCATTTCTCTTGGTGAGGAGAGATGATGAGGACCAAGAACATAGCAAGGAATAACCAAAGCGTTTGTAAAGTATCTAATCCTTCTGAAGTCTATACTCATGATGGTGGTTTGAGATGAGGATGGGAAAATAAAACAAATTTGGAGAAGGCAGTGAGTCACAAGGATGGAAACATTAAAGCAAAGGTGTGGATCAAAGTGTACCATCTTATACTGGAGAGGAAGATGAAATGACTCGGTCAGAGCTGAACCCAGTAAGTAGGAATGTAAATGAAAAAAAAAGTCTGATGGGTCAACAGAAATGATGTAACTGAGAAATGTTTTGGGAATTAAATATGATACTTGTGCAAAGATTTGAGTCTAGCTTTTGCAATCACACCACAAATGTTTTATTGTACTTGCATTATTTCTCATTGGCCACACTATTATTGGAAATGCTGGGGCTTATTATGGACATGGATACACATACCATATCAAGTGGGACTGAATTACAATAAGGCAGTTTTATTATTAATAGGTAAGTTGCCATTTAACATTTAAATCAACTGATGTGAGAACTTTGATTTTCATTGCAGTTTGAAACATAAATATGGGATTGCAACCTGTAACCAAGCCTCCATTAAATAGGGAGAGGAAGGTAAAGTGCTCAGGAAGATAGGCCAAAGATTGCATGGCAAAGATTGCATTGTGACCTAGATAATCCTCCCACCCCTACACCCAATACTAGGGAATTAATATCTAGATGGAATCTCCAGGCTGTTGATCTCCACTGGCGTAGAAGACATCCAAATCCCTGTGTTTTGAGATAAGCCACATTCTCCTTGCCTCTGAGAGGGTCGCTGGAATCCTCCTGGGTAGTGGGCTCACTATAGGTTGTGTCAGGGCTGTGAAAGTGGCTCCTGAACTTAAATCCTGGCGCTCTTGGTATCACACTGTTAAGCAAGAGCAAGCTCACAGAGAACCCAAATGTAGCATACTGGTACAGGAGTGGAGTAGGATACTTCCTCAGGACCAAACACCAGCTGGAAGGAATCTTGCCTCAGAGATCTGAGTAGGAATCCCAACACAAACTGAATCTTCAAACAGGAATAGAGAACACAGGATTGCTCTAGAGTAGAACATTCTAAGCAGCCAGGAGCCAAAGTATAACCAATACTCTGGCAACTAGTGCTAGAGAAACACAGGTACTTATGCTAGGCCCCTGATGGGGCTTGGGTGTGTGTCATTATGCCAACAGTCCAGCATGGAATCCATGTGCTGTACAACGAGGCATTGAAGGAGCCAAACTGAGAGTCAGAACTCAGAACCATGACACTTCGGGCCCAGAAATTAGCAGAAGTCTTGGCTGTCAGTTTTATGTAATAGTGGTGGAAATCGGAAACACGATTGGGCCAAAGTTTACCTGATATAAAGACAGAAAATGCTGGGTGCACTCGGCAGGTCAAGTAGCATCTGTGGAAAGAGAAACAGTTAATGTTTCAGGTCTAGGACCCTTTGTTAGAACTAGGAAAGGGAGAAAACAAGTTAATTTTCAACAGTGGAGAAGGTGGGGGAGGGATGGGTATAACAAAGGGAATATCTCTGAAAAGGTGAGATCAAAAGAGTAAATATTGCAGTGAAGTAGCCTGCAGGTTCAAATTAAGCTTGTTTGTGTAATGTGTTGCTAATTGTAAGGCTGTGGTCCGTGGCTGTCACATCAGGTTGAACAAATAGAAAAAGAAAAAATAAGCCAAATAAGTGACAGACAGAAATGGCCAATTCTGCTATAGACAGAAAGATAGATTGAGTCTTGTTCCGTTGGAGATTTTGATACTGAGACTGTAACGTGCTCAGATGGAAGATGAGGCATTGTTCCTCAAGCTTGTGTTGGGCTTTGTAATAGTGCAGGAGGTCACAAAGAGAAAGGTCAGGATGGAAGTGGGATGGTGAATTAAAAGCCCAGTGCAGGCTCCTGTCTGTATCAGAACAGGCCATTTTCTTTATTTTACTGATCTCTCCCCCCATCTGAAAACTAACTTGTTTTCTCTCTTTCCTCGTTCTGACCTGAAACATTAACCGTTTTTCTTTCTGCAGATGTTGCGTGACCCTGTGAGTGTTTCCAGCATTTTCTATTTTTATTTCAGATTTCCAGAATCTGCAGATTTTTGATTTTCATTTATCTGAGGCATTGCTTCTCAAATTGAGGATTGTGAAGTTTGCTGTGCTTGGCTGCCAGGGCATATAAGGTGATATAAGCAGCGTATCCATTGTTCCATGGACCAAGGTCTATTTCTGCAAAATTAGGTTTTTGTCTCTTATCAATGTAGAGTCCAGGAACAAACTGGGTCCTTCAGACATCATGGTGGGATTGAATAGGGGAGGACAATGGTGGGCTGTTGTATAGGTTATGACACAGTTTGGATGAAGATGGTTGCCTAAAGCATGGTGTATAAATTGGACCTTCGGCCATTGTATTTTGTGTAAGCAAAGGACCAAGTTGTAAGATGATGCAATTTAAACAAACCTGAAATGGAACTTGTGAAAATGGGTTAGACACCTATATTCCTGACTCATTTTGCTAAATAGCCAACAGTTGAAGGAGTTGGTTTTTACATCATAAGTTAGAAGTCTCTAGATGAGCACTTAAATTGCTAAGGCATAGAAGGTTCTGGATGGAGCATTGGTAAATGGGATGAGTATAGATATGTACTTCATAGTTAGCATAGACATGGTGGGCCGAAGGGCCTGTTTCAGTGGTCTAGGACTCTCAATTATGCATCAGGCAGACACTCAGGTTAAAGCCTCAACATTGCAACAAGGGTGACAGTCAGCTGTGAGATTAGTTGAGATGAGCAGTCCATATTGTATGCTTGCATTCCATGCATGCCATTAACTAAAGAGTCGTACAGTGCAGGAAGAGGCTATTTGTTCCATTGCTTTGTGAAGTCACTATTGAGTTGATCTGATTCCCATCCTGTTTCCCTCCAAGTCCTGAATTTTTCTCTTCAAGTATCAATCCAATTCTTTTCTGAAAGTTGTAGTCAAGTTTGCTTCCACTCCCCTTTAAGATGACTTGTATATTTATCATCTCCTGTCCCAATTTTTTTGCCAATGATCTGACCGTGATTAGATGCAACCCTTTGTCTTTGACTAGTGGGCTGGCACCTATTGTTAATCTGCTTGGTGTCAAAACCATAGTGCGGCTCTGCACTGAGTGATATTGTTGTTTAGCTGTCTTTCAAGCCAGCAGTCTCTTTCTTGTCTCTATATCTGTGGAAGGGAGGGTGAGCACTGATTGATGGTAGGAAGTGGTGGCCAAGGGTACAGATTAGATCGGATCACATATTTGAGAACGTGGAATGAGGCACCAAGCCTGCCCTTGACTGCCAGGTGCAGCACAATCAGCATGTGGGACTAATAGCATTGCGGATGATCACAAGGAAATCTATCACCCAATCACAGCTTGTTCATTTGCTGCAACGAGGAACAAAGGAATGTATAAATTGTCTAATTACAACTGCTTCCCTTAGGGTACACAAAATACATAAATAAACCACCTTTCAAATGAATCCCCAATAAATCATTCCATTTAGCCAGAGTGGGTTAGGCAAAGAAAACTTTGTTTTGCTGTTATACATTGATACTTAAAATTAAACTGATGGAGCTTACGTCCAATCCTTGGACAGACTTTATTTCAATGAATATTTAATATATAAATAGACTTAAAACTCAGAGACACAAGAGACTGCAGATGCTGGGATCTGGAACAATAAACAATCTGCTGGAGGAACTCAGCAGGTCAAGCAGCATCTGTGGGAGAAAGGAATTGTTGACATTTCAGGTCTTAATCCTGCAAGAAGAGTAAGAGTGGAGAGGGGAGACTGCCATTAGGAAAAGGAGAGGGGGCGCTGTGAGACAGAGGCCAGAGGTGACAAGTTAAGGTGATTTAAAACTCAATTTGCCGTCTGCACTTAAACTGGTTTCTTCTGCGAGGGAAAAGACTTTGTGAACATAAAGTGTGCCAGGCTGATTCTGTTGCATGCAAGGCCAACCATTGATGGTTTACTACGCTCTTTGAGGTGTAGTACAATTTCTAGGTCCACACATCTATATGATTGATCACATTTGTTGTGGTCTACTTTATTTGAGGTCTTTAAGTCAAGGGCAAACTTTCTTATTTCAGGAATATACCATTTTCTTAATCAACAGTTCCAACATGGAGAACACACTATAACTAGATGTGATATTGCATGCCATAATTTCAGTCCTGAATTGATCATGTTTGAACAGGATATTACAGTTATCGGTTGAGACTGTTTATAGATCCTCTAAAGAATCTATAGATTCACAATTCCTTTAAATTATTTTATGGCCTCAAGCTCTTATTCTCTTAAACTCTGATTGAGCAGGTTGTCTATTCCCATATTTACGTAGACACCTCCATGAGCTGTTTGCTTAGAGATATGCAAATGCAATTCAGGAAACTCTCACTGACTTGACTGAAAGTAATACTTTAACTCTTTAAAATTGTTAATACTTGGGGAAGACACCATACCTCTGCTCAGCAGCTCTTTCTCAATTGCAAACCGACTTGAAGGACACCTTAAAGCATTTCAGAATGTGCGAGCATTGCTTCTATCTTCAAAAAGACAGCAGCTTAAAGCACAGTTGCATTCTTGTTAATCTTTAATACAGAGAGCAAAATGAGCACTAATTTAACATCTCAATTTCATTGCCATTAATTTTTCACTGAAGCACCTGTACTGTAACAGTGTACTCAAGTTTCAGGAATGGGGATTGAACCCATTCATCTTGCTATAAAGTAATTGTGATTTTAAGAAAACATAATGTTGCCTTTTTCCCTAAGTTCTCTGCTATTCCAGCCCCTGATCATGAAAATAAAGGCTTCAATTTCTAATTTGTTATCACTGACTTCAAAATGCTCAAAAAGCTTTACACCCAAAGAACCAGCTTGTAGTGTAGCCACCATAGTAAGATATGAACTACAGCAACCAATTCAGATGAATCAAGGTTCAGTGTGATAATAATCATAACTACTTTCAGTGATATTGAGTGAGGGTTAAAGACTGACCAGCTTAACTCACTTGTTTGTCCTTGAGATTGTGGCATGTCACCCTTGCATCCACTTCAGAGAGCAGATTGAGCACTAATTTAACATCTCAATTTCATTGCCATCAATTTTTCACTGAAGCACCTGTACTGTAACAGTGTACTCAAGTTTCAGGAATGGGGATTGAACCCATTATGTCCTATTTCAAAAGCAAGAGTGCTTCCCTCTGAGCCAGAGTCACAGACCCAAAGTAGGTCTTCTCCAAAGGAGGTATATGCATCATGATCACTATTCCATTGTTTGAATCTGTTCATACTGGCTTCTACCCTGTTGACTCCACTGAGCCATCGTGGTAAATGTCAACGTTGTCCATGACACTTCTATTCCTATTCCATTTCTCTATGGAGATTGTGTATGTCCTGTCTTTCCTTCATGGTCCACCTGCAAGGGCCAGCATGTGTCTGGTTTACACAATACTATAAATTTCATAAGGTCAATAGATATATGTTTGGCAGAAATTATATTAAAGAATATTGTAACTAAAGTTAATAACCAGATGGATGGGGTTGGTTGTTTACTGTCTTGTACTGTGTTCCCAAGGAAAGACTGTGAGAAATCATGAGATAGTTTCCACATGTCTTTATAACGCGTCACATGTAAGTGTGGTTTTGGTGGAACAAATTAATACAGTTTTTCCCATAATTTAGAAATATTCTCAGAAATATTTCTCTTTTTTAATTTGCATGGGAGGATGCTGCATGGAGCTGTACTATCTGGTAAGGTGATCTTGCAGATTTCCTGCATAGCTAATAGCTGTGCTTTGGCAGTAAAATGTTCCTTTCTGCTGCACAAGATTGCATGTTCAAACCCCATGAATATAACATACAAATTAGCAGCAGGAGTATGCCACTTGGCCCTTAATGCTGTTCTGCTTTTGAATAATGTTAATCTTACTCTAACCTGAACTCCATATCCTTGCCTAATCCTAATAATTTTTCATGCCTTGCCCATTAAGAATCTATCTAACTTTGCCTTATAAGTTTTCAAAAAAACATCGACTTCCACTGTCCATTGGAAAAAAGAGTTCCAAAAACTCACAACCCTCCAAGAGAAAAAAGATGACCTTATTTATGCCTAAATAGGTTATATCTTATTTTTAGACAATGACCCCTGGTTGTAAATTCTACCACAAGAGAAAAACATCCTCTCCACCAAGACCCTTTCAAGATTTCTCAGGATATTAGACATTTTATTTGAAATCTTATCTGTTTTAATTGTTACTTCTCACTCTTCTAAACTCCAGTGGACACAAGCCTAGCCTCTTCAATCTTACCTCATAAGACAATCCACCATTTTAAGTGTATGTCTGGTAAATTTCTCTGAACTGCTTCCAATGTCTGCACATCCTTCCTTAAATGATACATCTAGGCTGGCAACTCAGAACAACACTAAGGGAATTCTGCACTCTCGAAAGTATCTTTATCCAGATGAGATGTTAAGCAAGACTCTCTTGATCCTGTGGTATCACACTATGGTCAAACAAGGGAGTTTTATCAGCATCTTAGTCACTTAACCAATCACTTAATCAAAATTATCTTACTATATATCATATTCCTATGTAATTACTGCAATTATACTTCAAAAATACCTCATTGATTGTGAAATACTTTGAGACAATGCTAAGCTCCGAGGTGCTCTGAGTGTTAGTTCATTCTTTCTATCATTCTTTCTTGTGTTCACATCTGTTCCATATATCTCCAGTATACCCAGTGACAGCTTTTCCTCCTTCCTGGAAGCATACACCTTCATAACCCAAAATTCCACCTTTGGCTCTCTGCTTGCTTTATTTCCTCATTACTTGGAATGCTTCATGTACTGTGGAGGTGCTTTAGTAATAGGATGATATGATTTCATTTGCCTTGCCAATACAACACCTGGAGTAGATTTTTTTCCATATTCCATTGGGGAAACTCACCTGTCTGTGCCTTGGACAAAAATGAGACACAATGAGGTGTGTTAGAATTTTGTTACTGCACATTTCAAAGCAGCTGGGGAATGATACAAAGCATTGACCATCCAGCTGGGGAGAAGGTGGGTGGTGGGTGGTAAGGAGTGTGAGGCGGGGCCGTGGGAGGGAGTGGTTGGAGTGTGAGGTAGGGGCCGGGGGAGGGCGGGG
>JAUZTB010000127.1:28490547-28501331 GCA_034780895.1 Rhynchobatus australiae | reverse complement strand
GTAAACATGAATCCATTCAATTCCCCACCCCTCTTCCACAGATGGCACGATGCTCCCTGTTATGCATTTGAACATCCCAGATTTCAGATATCCCATTCCCCTCTCATTTGTTACAATCCACAGATTGGAGGATTGAAACCAAGGCCCCAGCATTAGCAAACATTTGGCACTGGAATCAATCTATAGTACAATCGATATTGTAATATATGCTACAACTCCCAGAAGTCACTTTGTACCTGAGAGTTACTCATGTTGGAAAGCACACAATATGTTTAAAACCAAGGACACATTTATTTTGATGATGTAACATGAGAAAATGATCAAAAATCAATGTTAGCTTATAGATTCACATTAAATCTGATCCCCAATAAATCATGCATTTCATAAAGCCACTTGTTTGTTTGTCACGAGTTCATTGTTATCACTATTGATGACAAATGATGTGGTTCAGATTGCAGCACTTGCTTCAAGTTGCAAGAAGTTGCCATCAAAATGAGAATGTTCATGCACCAACTTCCAGATCCAGCACAGCAAAAGCAACAGGTGACAAAAGAAGCAAATTTGGACAGCTCACCCATTAATTCACTAAAAGGTGACAGCTGGAAGCTTAACATTAAATAATAAGAGAACCAGAGAAAGTTGCAATTAAAATATTTGTAGTTTCAGAATGAACATATCACATATATAAATATGTGTACTAATTATTACATATGTCATTTATTTTAGTTGTACTCATGAGTGGAATACAAATGCTATCTTCTTTATTGAAAGCTTCAACAAGGAATAGTGTAACAGAAACAGGTGTAAGAACGAACATTTAACCCATCAATGCATTATAGATTATTAGAACAAGAATTTGTTAAAAAATTGAGAAACAAGTACAAGACTTAACCGCAGCCCAAATCCACAGAAGCATTGTTAGGTACAACCCATAACCCAATCAGTCTCTTCAGTGATTAGATATTAGGCCCAGATGGAGAATACTAAGGAAAAGAAACAATACAAAAGAATCCATGTTACAACAGTTGAAAATACAGATCAAATTAAATACAAATGGAAAAAGATCAATGTCTCCTCTTTCTGGGAATTGTTAGGCCAATTCATGGTCTTCTTCAAGGGACTGTGGTCAATAAATCTCCTTGGTTCAAAACTAAAAGATTTTGTTACTTTTAAACATTCAATCTACAGTGATTGTTGACAAAAAAGCTCCAAGATTAACCTGAATGAATGTCATCAGATAAAATATGATTCCTTTTTTCAAATGTATGCAAGTGCTTCAGTTTATTATTCACACCATCGAGAGGGCACAACCTTTACAATGATCACAAACTGGCATGGTCCAAATCTATTTTTGAGTGAAGTGAGATATGCTGCTCACCACAAGGGCAATGCAATGCTCCAACTGATGTACTGCTCAGGCAGTGCATCTGAGCCCATGACACATAAATCTTTTTGCAACACATCAGGACTGATTGGTTGCAATACCAGAGGGTGGGATTGAGAGGGGAAGGTGAGGGAATGTACCCAAGTAAATGGATGTCTCGGCATCCTACTTGGTGAGGACAAGTGCAAAGGGCAGACATGCACTAAAGGAGTATGGGCACCGGGTCTGCCAGTGATATACTCCCATACAAAACTACAACCAGCAGATGCAATTCCACTTTAATAAGTAGGATAAAGTTGCACTGATCTTCAGCTTCGGAGTTTGAAGTTTTTGATTTGTTCTTTCAAGGTCAGATATTTCAAGTATTTTCTCACACCAAGGTTTGGAACAGGAAATTCATGCTGGCAGCAATTTTCTGTCTGTAGTAGACAAGGTTCTCATTTGCACTTGAAACAAACCTTCAGAAAATATACCTCAGAATGAAATTGTGTGTTCCTTTTCCCTCAAGAATTCCCGAGGTGATAGCATAACGGTGTGTAATGATTCACAGGTAGATTAATAGTCTGACAGGCTACAATATGAACATTCCTTCCATGGAAATAACCATTTTTGTACCAACTTGGTCTGATATGGACAGTGATTTATATGGGCTCCCACAACTATATGTTAAGGTTAAAGAATTATTGACATCTACAGAATGCAAGTGCCTTGCTGGATATCAACCCAGAATTCAGACCACAAGCTCCAGTCACCTTTAACCATCTGACTCATGAGTGATTGCAACCAGTGAGCCTAAGTATTGCTCCATGAAAGTCGCAAATAAGAAAAGGAGGGCTGAACGGCCTCTCGATACAAGTCAGTGGCTATGAAACCTAATGGAAGGAAACAGAGAGGAAAAGAGACTCATGCGGACCGGATGAAGGAGAAGCATCAGAGAAACACTTAACTCAGGGAATACACATGAAAAGGCATCTTGCCAGTGGCTCAGGAGAATTTACAGGAAGATTGTTAAGTTAAGGAACAAGCCCAAACAAGAGAAATCCATGCAGGCACATGAACGTGTCTTCACGTACACAGGTGCTCATAAGCATCGCAGGAAAAGTAGGAACTGGCAAACAGAAGGCAAAAAGAAAGCTGTTTCGGCTACCCATTTCTAGCTCTATTGGGAACAGAATAGTTGATTTTGCTGAAGCTAAATGGATCCAATTTATAACACAATGTACTATTCTACTCTTTAAGCAAAATACAGAAGTTCAGCTACTGATACAACGCCAGATAGAAACACTTTTCAGTTTTCTAATACCTTAATTACTTTAAGTTAAGAAAATAGCAGGTTTATTTTGAACAATTGAGTCCTGATGAACTATGAATTTAAAAAAACAAATCAAAACTATGATTTGCAACAGTCTCAATGTTAGAATGCAGTTCATATGCCTTAAATCCATAAATATAATGAAAGGAATTTTCCATTTCAGATATGATTAAAATATCAATTCGTTGTACACATACCTTGAAGCAATAAAATTCGAATTGTTTTTAACCAGTAAGTTAATATAGGCTGTTGAGACTTCATTCGATAATGTCAGATTTTTTAGAAGTTTCAGGTTTTCTGGATTTGCTGCAAACTCTTGAAGCTGTACAGAGGTTGAGAGAAATTAGAAAATTTACCTCCCATGATAATGTTGAGTGATATTTAAATTCTCCTTGCCAGCAGAAAGGGGATAAGCTAGAAGGTTGACACATATCAGTTAAAAAACTGACCTGGCAGGATCTTGCACAAGGACGCAAATCCTAATCTTCTGATATCAAGCGGGCCCTGCAACCAATTTACCCAGCAGACAGCTGCACGGCCATTCTGCCAGCTACTATAACATGTGAAGATGGAAATGGGTGTTCCAAGTAAATTTACATCTTTGCTTTGTGGAGTCAGGAGGACTATGGCTATGCATCAAATGGTTTCTTTAAAGGACAAGAACTCCAGCCCCTGTATTACATAATTCCCCTGAAAGTTTGATTGGCGTTTGAGTTGGAGAAAAGCTCCGCTGATTACAGTACCCTGGACATTTTAGACTTCTGGGCAGTGGTAGTGGCTGATATGTGCCACATATTAAAATGCACTGCTCATCTACTCCGGACTTCCCAACTCAAAAGGAAATGAATTCTCAACTTCACTATTCCAGTGCACATTTCCAGCACAATCAAAATTCTGAGTGCAGGTTCTTCTTTCCACATATCTGAATGCTGATTCTAAAATCAGAATAAAAAGAAGTACTCACCAATGCTTCATTATCAGAGAATGATTGAAGGTCAGAGAGTGATACTTGACTCAAGTACTGTCCCAGATATTGAGAGAACCAAGCAGTGGAGTTCAGGACTGGATCACTTGCACTGTAGCATTTTGGTTTGGGACCTGTAATGCAATGTCCATAAAGCATTGTAATGTCAGAAAGGTACTTTAAATATTAATCTGCCTTGTGTTTCAACATGACTGGTTCATCTACCAGTCTATTTATCTTTATAACATTAGCACATGGCATTTCCTACATTGTGCATGAAAGCAGCCTGGGTAAGAAATATCCATGACAGTCCAATTCAGCTGCACTTCACTTATCGAGCTTGAATTGGGACTGTGAAATCACTGACAATA
This sequence comes from Rhynchobatus australiae, assembly GCA_034780895.1. Classification (NCBI taxonomy): domain Eukaryota; kingdom Metazoa; phylum Chordata; class Chondrichthyes; order Rhinopristiformes; family Rhynchobatidae; genus Rhynchobatus; species Rhynchobatus australiae. The sequence continues at coordinate 28,497,300 of JAUZTB010000127.1, read as the reverse complement.
ATTAAAATATGGATAGTGATGCACTTTCAGAATGCATTTTGAGTGATAACGGAGCATTCACCTGAAGCATCACAGCAGATCTAAAACTTTGTCCCATTTTAACAATGTGTTTTAATCTGAAGGACCGCTCAAACATGACTACCACCACGAGATCTGCTTCTTGCTATTTTTCCCCCCAAGTTTCTCACATCTTCAAAGTAACATCCACTATTGGGATGCAATTTCCTAGATTCCAGGAGCCATTACGTGTTCAGGACTGACCAGCAGACTATTCATCTGCAAAGTCATTGCAATGATCCCTCATCCTGCATCTGCCTGTCATCCACTCATTCAGCAAGGCTACAATGGTGTTTAGCACCAAAACTTTGATTGCATTTGCCCTTTGCTCATCTCAAAAACTCACTTTAATTCTAATAGTCTACTTTTGTAACTGTAGATTAAAACCATGTTACTCCACCTTGTAGCAGGTAAGCTCTGATTCCATTGTAGATTTCCATCCGTTTTTCTGAGTTTAACTTTGGGAATTGAACATTCAGTGCTTTTACACTAGAGATTAAATGTAATAAAACATTTAATATTTCACTTTCAGATCAAATTTAATTGCACTTTAAGACAACATTATAGACTCGAAGAAAAAAAACACTTGAAACAATTCTGTGTTGCCCTTCATTATTTCCTTTCCTTCTCATTTGTTCATAAGCACGTAAGTACTCAGATACAGAAAAATACACGTACACACAGACAAGAAAATTCACATATGCCCATGCACGTACAGTCATATGGACAAATACATACATATGCGCATACATATGGAGACAAACTCACACTGAGAACCACACACCATCAATCACACACAGAAGGGCTGCACTACTAATCCTGAAACACTACCTAACATAATGGCACATAAACCACAGAGAGAATGCTCACTATTTCTTCTCAGGGTAACCAAAGGTAGGCAATAAGTGTGAATTTGCCACTGACATCCACTCCTTAATAATAAAAAACATGCACACAAATCAACAAAATCGAGCATTCATCCATTTAATCTCACATCACTTTATAGTTAATAACTCTTAAAAGCTGGCTATCTCAGGATATTAACTTGCCAGTAAATTATGAAGTCTGGTCTGAAATTCATCTCAAAAATTGGTATCAAGCCGAGATAGTGAAACGTTATAACAAACAACTGAAGGTGTATTAGTGCGATATGACACCTGATTAGTTGGTTCAGAAATTAATTATCTGTACACTCACTTATTTAACAACTGCAAAAAAATTTCATTCATTTACACAATAACATGCTTGAGTCCTGATGGGAAATTAGCCATTTATATACTGATACATTCTGAAATAATTGATGGAAGGCGAGCCAAATTCAGGCAGCATAAACTCCTAGGCATAGACCGGGAGATCAAATGTTAAGTGACAGGACCCTTGACAGCGTTGTACAGAGCGATCTTGCGTCCAAGTCCACAGATCCCTGAAAGTGGCTGCACAGGTTGATAGGGTGGTAATGAAGCTGTATGGCATGCTTCCCTTTATCAAGCACTGAGTTCAGGAGTCAGGAAGTTAGTTACAGCTTTATAAACCTCTCGTTAGGCTGCATCTGGAGTGTTGCATTCAATCCTGGTTGACCAATTATAGGAAGGATGTGGAGGCTTTGCAGAGGTTGCAGAAGAGGTTTACCAGGATGCTGCCTGGATTAGAAGCCATGCACTCTGTACTAACTCAACATCACTGCACTGTGTAATGACTTGACCTGTACGATTGATATGCAAGTCAAGCTTTTCACTGTACCTCGGTACAAGTGACAATAATAAACCAATACCAATGTGCTACAAGGAGAGGTTAGACAAACTTGGGTTGTTTTCTCTGGAGCGTCAGAGGCTGAGGGGAGATTCGATTGTGATTTATAAAATTATGAGAGGCATAGATAGACAGCCACTATCTTTCTCCCAGGGCTGAAATGTCTAATACTAGAGGGTGAGAAGGGGGTAAGTTCAAAGGAGAGGGGTGGTGGTAGAGGCAAATATGAAAGAAGCTTTCAAGGGGCTCGCAGATAGGCACGTAAATGTGCAGAGAATGGAGGGATAAGGACATTGTGTACGCAGAAGTGATTAGCTTAGCCAGGCATTTAATCACTAGTTTGATTAGTTGGGCACCATGTCGTGGGCTGAAGGGTCTGTTCCTCTGCTGTACTGTTCTGCGTTCTATGATAACCATCAGATTGTTACGAAATAAAAATTTAACAACTGCAAGAAAACACTAATGATAAAACCACATTTGAACTAAATCAGGGAATAACTGAAATTTCTGTAGATACTGATGTGTAACACGGATATTTTTTCTACTATGCAGTGCTATAATATCTTTTCTTTAGGAATATGGCCTGCTATTGTGTGTCCTGCATCCCTTTGAGTAACTCAATTGGATGGAAATTGCCTGAAACTTTTAGTATTTTGTTCAGTTTACAAGTGTACGCACATTCTTCTGTAGTTAAGACACGAGACTCTCAGTGTGTTGTTGGAAGCCAAAATGGGTGTGGTGATAAATGGCAGATATGGAGGTAGTCTGACATTAAGCCATTCATCCACCTCTGCATCACTGAGTTCAGAGAGACTTTCGGTAAACCGAATCCACGCACCCTCCATTACGGCACCCAAAAGATTCGCCTGGAAATGAAAAGGAAATACTGTTATTTTAAATACTAAATACTAGAATTGAAATCTACTATTATAAGCTCCACAGAATGTCCTGTGAAATTTCTGTGACAATAAGCCTCAATAGTGAACATCAGAGTTATGATTTGGAGGGAACAAGGCCAGCATTCTCCAAATGCGATTCATGATTTTAAATTATACCCCTGCAGGTTTGGTGATTTCTCTTGTCCAATTGTGAACCCACTCTCCGTACTGTGGATAAGCTGCAGTGACGAACTGTAGACACGTCAAAGACAGGTGGTAAAGTTTAAAGTACACATTGGCCGGAACATTGGATTTTCAAGCAATTAAATATTGAAGCTTGACAACAATAATCACTTCAAGAGCTTTTGGATGCGAAATGAGCAAAGGAGAGCAAAATTGCACAATCTTCTTGTCCTCAGCAATATTGCTTTATTTATAATGGCTGTTCATCCCCATTAATAAATACGTTGACCTCGTTAAGGTCTTCCAATGGCGCAGAATTCCTGTGCAGAGTTCTGATACACTGAGCACCATATTGGGAATACAATGGCTACATCACATGAATTGAGACACAGAAGTTACATTCGCAACTTACTTTTTGGGTTGCATTGGCGAAAGCATCTAAAAACACAGTTAGATTTTGGATTGGTGTAATTCTGAGCACCAACTTTGTTAAAACATAGCTGTCATTAACGAATCCGGGTGTAGTCAGCAGGTTGACCAATTCATTTAGATCAATAATATTCAGCAGCTGTAAAGACACAAAAGGGGATTTCTGAATTCTACAGAAATAACTGGATGTAAACAGAGTGAAAAAGACGAATGCACGTGCAATACTCATGCCAAAAAATCCATTCTTTTTTGGTTTGACTTTTTGCAGGAGACTGGCAGCAACTGTCCATGTGTTGACACGCCCCTATGGCCTCCCTCATCACCTCCCGTTGGATCTGAAGGAAGCTGCTGCCTCTCTTGCCCACTGTTTGCCTGCACACCTCTGAGTTTGTAATCGTAGAGAAGGCTCACCAGGACCGGCAATATTATGCAATGCCCATTATGGTAAAAAAAAGTAAACAACCAATGTCATATTTGCTGCACAATTGCATTGTTTTATGGACATCTTTTGCAGAAACTGGGCCTTACCACGCTTTCAAGCAAATTTTGGGCACAATTTTCAGCTGGCCTCCCTTAATCCAATAGCACTCCCAGATGCTCATTTATACATTAACATGGACACATCTCTTCAGCACAGCTTAGTTTGCTCACCCCTAAACTGGAAGGAGGCTCCTTCACAGGGTCAAGTATCATAACTTTGCCAACTAACCCCATCCCTGACCCTCTCTCAACCTTCACGATGAGATTCCCACTGCTTTTACCTGAGCAATTTGGCTGGAAGGAATCAAAGACAAAACATCAGAGAGAGTTAGAAACGTGGAGAAGTTTTGAAACTGGCTCTTCAGGTACAGGCTAAAACTGTTATTTTCATAGCAGCGAAGAGGGATTGCTGGGGAAGAAATAAAAACAGCAGTAAATATTTTGTTTACTTTTCAAAGAACAACTAACACACAGAGACATCGATTCAGTGTACGCATCAAGTATAAAAGTCTTGAGATTTGCCCAGAGATTTATAGCAATGAATTTAAGTTCAGCAGCTCTCACAAGCCCACACCCTCCACTGGCAGAGGAATGAAATGTGCGTTTATCCCATAAAGGAAATGACAACCTTGGTGTAATTAATTTAGAGTTAATGGAGACAGTCCTGTGAAAGTTTGGTTCACTGTTAGTTTCACAGGCATGTGAATTGAGCACATCTGAGTCAAACTCAGAAGGTGGGAATGAGACTGGCATGGGAAGGGGGTGGGGGTGGAGCTGGGATGCCCTTAATTCAAGATTGAGGGGTTCGGAAGAAAGATTGGGGACCTGAACTTGGGACCAAGGACTTGGTTGACTGATCAGTTTAACTTTTTGGAATGAGGATTATGGATAGAGAAAACTCAGGGGCTAGGAGAAGGGATCAGTGCCGATCAGAATGATGTTGTTGGCATGTACTTATCTTCCTACCTTTAGATGATGTTTAGAATGGGTTTAATTTTGTTGCTAGATAGATCTGAAACAAGTGTTAATTCCCTTATTTCTATTTGCATGAGGCCTAATCCTTAGTTCAGCCAGGGATAAATCTATTCTCTTGTTGACCTAATATGGTGGATGACAAACTTGCAGTTAGAAGTGTGCATCATGCCCATCATTTTATAAATTTTAGTGGCTGCAGAGTTGCTTGAAAATTTGGCCCGTGTGATGGAATTTAACCTACTTCTCCTGAAGAGGCCAAGGAAGAATAAACCAATATGATCAAAATTATTGTACAAGAGTGGGATCTGAAAGCATTATTAGAGAGTTAGAAAGTAGGAAAAGGCTTGAGAGGTCTAATTACCATGAAGTCGAACAACGTTCATACCTTTCGTGTAAGCCAATATTGCTCTATATACAGCTGCTTGAACACTGCTATTCAGCTGTTCTTTGACTGTGTTCAGTTCTAAAATTCTACGAAGAAAAAATAAATTAATGCGATACACAGATCATCATAATGGACAGCAATGTTCACATCTCACAGATTTCCACTTCTGGACGGGGGTTCATGCAATTGGAACAATGATTAGGGAATTTTTACTTGGAGGTCCTCAGGCACCAGAGGATGTTCTGTTCATTAATTTTATTGCATGGATAATCCAGCAGGTCCCTGCACACACAGATCCACGCCAACAGCACAAACTCACTAAATCCATCAGTTCACCATGAACTAAAGATATTTGAATAGCAAGGGAAAGAATGGGAGCATTATTTCATCTGCGATTGGCTCCTTTCCATGTTTTCATTCTTATCAAAGCAGTTTTCTATCAATAAAGCAGCATCATCAAAATGAAATTCCAAGTTGTCTATACATTCACAAGGCTGGAGAGATCAGATTCCTTTCGGTTTTCAACTCTTTTCATCACACACACACACACACACACACACACACACACACACACACACACACACACACACACACACAGAGCCTCCCAGTATCTTGTCCAAAATAATTATTACATGATAATCTCACTATTCCCAACTGAGCCTCATGCTGCATTGATTTCAGAGCTGCTGATTTCCACTTTCTAGCTGTAACAACTACATTACAATGAGGCACAAGTTTAAGGCTAAGTTTGCTGTCAAGAGACTGAGAGCTACCGCTCCAGCTGAGAATGAGTGTTTCACCTTGATCCAAAGCTCTTTCTGACTGAGGACAAAACATTGTGATGCATCAATCAGGACAGGATCCACTTGTTTCAAGATTAGACACCAACTGACAAACAGCGAGTGATAATTATCAGGCAATAGAAGGAAAAGACCAAAGTTTTGCTGGCATTTCATTTCAGATACTCGTCACTGCAACACAAAGCAGTAGTGCCAAGTATTCATTTTCACCATTTCCTTAGCAAAATAAAACTTACATGGTTTGAAAGCCTTTGCAGTTTTCGGTGACAAAGATTAAGGGCAACATGTTTTCTGTGAGTCCTGGAAGTAATGCTTGCAACCTTGTGCCAAACCAGACCTGAAGTTCAGTGTCATTGGCAGTTGAAAAAATTGGCTGTGTACGGTTCAGAATTTCTTGCAGTAATGTTCTTCTGACACCAGGAGAGAAAATCACATTATTCTGAAAAAAAAGTTTCCACGGGTGAGTGATTGTGCTTGAGTGGGGTGAGGAGGGGGAAATGGAACAGGAAGGGGTGTGATGGAGTGGGGAAACAGTATGAATCCAACACAACATCAGTCCAACACTTAAACTGATTAAAATACATCGGACCAGCCTATTTTGCAGCAAATTTACACTGCAGAAAATGCAGCAGGCTCAATATTGAGAATTTGAACACACTCTGAAGGTATTTAATTCTCTGCTGCAATGAACAACTTAATATCATCAAAATTACTGAAGATTTTCTGATATGCTTGGTGTTTATATGATGAACTCAATGATAAACTGGCAAGTCCTTTTAAACAGGTACAAGCCCAATGAGAAGTGGAGCAGCATCCT
>JAUZTB010000127.1:28278865-28293026 GCA_034780895.1 Rhynchobatus australiae | reverse complement strand
AGAGGGAGGTGGAGGAAGAGGGCAAACATGCTGGGTTACCTAAATTTGGAAAACTTGGTGTTCATGCCATCGAGTTGCAGACTACCCAGGCAGAATATGAGGTGTTGTTCCTCTAGTTTGCGTTGGGCCTTGTCTCGGCAGTGGAGATGACCGAGGAATGACAGGTTGCTATGGGAAGGAGAAATTAAAATGGCATGCAACTGAAAACTTAAAAATCAAAGTAAAAAAAAACAATTGAAATGGCAGAACTCAAGACTTGCCCTCCTGAAATGGCCTCTCCTCTAACTGTTACATCACTGGCATCCTCCTAGTTTGTCCTGTTCACAAAATGCAAGGCAATCCAGTCCAAATGGTCAATGCTTAATCAGTTTACTCATCATAATAATTGAAAGCATCATTGACAGAGCCATTAAATGGTACATTCACCAGTAACTTGCTCAGTGATCCCCAATTTGACTTTCACCCAGACCCCTTGACTCCAGGCCATGGGCCAATGAGCTGAATTCCAGATGTGAGGTGAGAGTGGTTAACCTTGACATCAAGGTAATAATTGATTGAGTCTGAGAGCCCTGTTAAAACTGAAGGTGCTTGACATTAAAGGGAAGACACCTTAGCTAACGTCCTACCTCACAGTAACAGAGTTAATGTTTCAAATTGAAGATGTGATGGAGGGTCTTCGACCTGAAGTATTAACTTTCTTTTTCCAAAAATGTTGCCTAGTCTGGGTTTTTCCAGCACTTTGTTTTTTATTTAAGATTTCCTGCATCTGCGTTTTTTTACTTTGATTTTTAACTCTTCAGCTAAAAACAATTTCTTCTGTTATAAGCTTAGAAGTAGAAATGTTTGCATGATTGCATGATGTTCAATTCTGTTCACATCTGCCAAGAAAATGAAGCATGTCCTCATGCAGCAAAACCAAGATGATACTTGAGTATGAGCTGATAAGTGGCAGCTAATATTTATGCCAGATACTGACTCCCAAGAGAGAGTCATGCCAATTACCCTTGACATTCAGTGGCTTTACTGTAACATAATATAGGAGCAGGATAAGGCTACTTGACCCCTCAAGCCCTGCCTTTCAAAATTATCATGGCTGATCAGCCCCTGGCCTCATTTCTTTTGTGCTAGTTCCCAAAACCCTCAATTTCTGATCTTAGAAAAACGTGTCTACTTCTCCTTTAAGTACCCCAGAACTCTCTGGAGGAGTGAATTCCAGGGATTCACCACCCTCAAGGAGATGTTCCCATTCACCTTGATTTTTAAATCACTATCCACTAGTGTTTATGTCCCCTCATTTGAGATTCTCCCATTAGCAGAAACATCTTGACATCTGCCCTGTCATGCCCCCTCAGGATCTTGTATACTTCAATAAACTCGACTTTCATTCTTTTAAACTCCAGTGAGTATAGATCACAAGTGCCCATATCATCTTAATGTTGGGGGGTGATCATTGGCCAGAAACTCAGCTGGGCCAGTCATACATTGTTGATGTTAAGAACAGGTCAGAGGCTTCTGGGGAGAGTGACTCCACTCCTGACACTCCATTGGCTGTAATCAATGAAGTACATTGCACTTGCTCATCAAGGCTCCCACACCATGACTTCCACAAGCAAGAAGGACAAGCGCAGCAGGCTCATCACCCCCTCCACGGTAGTGTAACGGTTAGCATAATACTATTACAGCACCAGGGACCCAGGTTCAATTCCTGTCACTCTCTGTAAGGAGTTTGTATGTTCTCCCGGTGTCTGTGGGTTTTCTCCAGGTGCTCTGGTTTCCAACAACATCCAAAAGACGTACGGGTTAGGAAGTTGTGGGTATGCTTTCTTGGTGCCGGAAGCGTGGCAACACTTGTGGGCTGCCCCCAGAACACTCTATGCAAAAAATGCATTTCACTGTGTGTTTCAATGTACATGTGACTAATAAAGATATCTCCTGGTCTTGTCTCATCTCATCTAAGTCGTACACCATCCTGTCTTGGAAATATGACATATTCCCTCATCACTAGATCTAAATCTTGAACTCCCTACCAACACCATCGTGAGAGCATCTCATCAAAAGGTCTGCAGCAGTTCAAGGATGTGACTTGCCATGGCCTTCCAAGAACACTTGGTCGTGGGCAATGAATATGGCCTTGACAATGATGCCTGATGTCCCACACAAATAAAATAAAAACCATAACCTGCAACTCAGACACCTTCCTTGATATCTCTTTCATTGGTGTGATTTTTGTTTAGTTCTTTCTATTTTTGTGGAATGTTTGGGGCATTTTACAACAAACCCACTGCATAAATGTAAATTGCTCTGTAAATGTCTAAGATTAGAAGATCCATTGAGGAAAAGGGAAAAATTTGCAAGGAAATCTGGAAAAAAATTTGCATCTGAAATTGCAGAAATACTGTAATGAGAAAGAACAACACCCCAGCTACTTCTCTGATTTTGTGCTGGGTAACAGGGGGAGCTACTGTTGACTTTAAGGGGAGACAGTGAACTGACAATCCTGTCCCTTGTAAAGAAAGCTGTGCTGGAACTTCTGAATGACCACAACACACCTCTTCCCAATCCCACATTACCTCTTGCTGTCAAATAGATTGCCGATTACACTCTTGCACAGTAGTAATATTCATGTTACAATGAATGGGGGAGATGCCTTTTCATCCCAGCAGGAACAAAGCATAGTGAGTTATCAGGACTGAAAATAAAGTCATCTACAAGAAGCTCTGACTTGGACTTCATTGTGGATATTTTATGATCCCCTACACTTGTTTGAGTTCCTCATTGTGCTGACAGTCTCTATAGAATCACAGAATAGTACAGCACAGAAGGATGCCACTTGAGCCATCATTCCAATACCACGGCTTTGAAAGTACCTACCAATAAAACCCACTGCCACACTTCGTTATAGCCAAACTCCTGCAAATCTTTCCACTTTTAAAGTAGTTATCAATTTCCTTTAAGCTGCTAGTGAACCACTTTCATTACCCATTAAAATGGGTTCATCTTATTTTAATTTTTGTTTTAACCTCCATTTACGTTGTCCTTTTTCCCCAGACACTTCAAATCTGTGTCTTCTGGTTATTTCCTTATTTACCCTATTAAAATTATTCAAGATTTTAAATAGCATCAGGCATGGTACTATAGTAGTTAAATTGCTTGACTTGCACCGGAAGTTATTATTTTTTTCATCCTCTGCATTGCTAGCAAAATCAGCATTTATTGCATATTTATAACTGGGCCAGGTTGTTAGATGAGATTGAAGTCATGTGGGCCAGATCAGGTAAGGATGCTAGATTTTTTTCCCCCAATGAACTTAATGAACCAGATTGTTAGTGACAGTCTGGCAGTATAGTGTTCACAATTACTTATGACTAGTATTTTCTTTTTGCTTCCGAATTATCAACTGTATTTAAATTCCAGAGCTGGCATGATGGGATTTGAACTCTGATCTCGGAATTACTGGTCAGGTAACATAACTGCTGCGCCACCACTGTATTATTGCTCGAATGCCACAAGTTCAAATCCAACCATGGTAGCTGATGAATTTAAAGTCAAGTAACTAAACAAATCTGGAATTAAAGCTTGTTTCAGTCATTGTAAAAGTGAACCCATTGATATGTCATTAGAATAGAACAGTACAACACAGGAACAGTTTGCCCAACCTTTACTGAAAGCACGTGCCCTCTAATCCAGCCAGCGTTCTGGTAAACCTTTTCTGCACCCTCTCCAAAGCCTCCACATCCTTCTATAATGGGGTGACCAGACTTGAATCCAGTACTCCAGGTGTGGCCTAGCCAGAGTTTTATAAAAATCCATCTACTTTAGGGAAGGAAATCTTATTCTCATCCAGGCTGGCCTTTGCAGGGTCTCCCCAGTTTATAAATACCCACTTATGTACTGCCCATATATATGAACAGGCATTTAGAAGACTGACGGCATGGATTTGCCAGCTGCTGTGGGGCCACAGGCATTTTCTACTGCCTGAGAACTCGATTCTCAGCCATATTTCTGGCATGCAAACTGTTCAGGTTAAACAGTTCACAGGAACAGAACCCTGCCGTAACCTGGGGAGGAACTGTGTGTGATTCCTAACCCACCAATATAGTTGGGTCTTAATTACTTCAGTTAAGGGGCAATTAGGAATGTACATTAAATGCTGGCACTGCTAGCAGTGTTCACATCCTGTGGATTAATGGATTTTTTAAAAAACCCTATTTTCAATGTATTTGATTGAGAGACCGTTGGGATTAGTATATTGCAACTGATCCTGCTTCTGCCCCTCTTCAATGTCAGAGATGAACTACTTGCAATCTCCAATTGCTGTTCCAGGTCTCCTGGCTGTAAGTTTGGAGCCGGGTTCAAGTTGCTTCTTTATTTCTCTTTCTTTGACAGGCTGCAATAAACACACTCCTGAATCTCGCTAATCGTAAAGATGGGAAGGAAGCTGAGGCACCAGCAACTGCTGGAAAGAAGAAGAAAAAGGAGGGAGGAATCTTACGAAGGCCAATCATTTGTATCTGCAATGACCAGTTAGTATCACTGTTTGTGACAAGACTCCTGCCAACTGCTTTCTGATGTTACCATGTGGAAAGTTTGCATTTTCAAGCCAGTAGGCATTTCATTTGTATGATAACCTTTCCTGTAAATCACAACCTTGCATTTTGGAAATGGGGTAGCACAGCTCACAGTATGAGGTGCGTTTGTGTGTGACTGTAGTGTAAAGGTGTGTGGCGTGATCGTTAGTGTGAGGTGGTATGGATGCAGGGATGTTTGTAACCATTGTATGGAGTGAGAAATATTGTGGATCTGTGTGCGGATTTGATCAGTGGGCAAGCCACTGCAGCATTGTTGTATGTCTGTTCACCAGTTTGTGGTTAATGGGAGGACAGGTTACTGCTTATAAATCATCTAAGTATCCATCATTTAAAAAGAAAACTTAAGAGCAGTACAGCATGGATACAGGCACTTCAGCTCAGCAATGACCACTGCCCACCCAGCTAGTCCCAATTTCCTGCGTTTGGCCCATATCCCTCTAAGCCCCGCTCCTCCACGTACCTCCAAGTGCTTCTTAAATGACACTATTGTACCTGCCTCAACCACTTCCTCTAGCAGCTCGTTCCATATACTCACCACCCTCTGCATGAAAAAGTTGCATCTTGTGTAACTTTTAAATCTTTCCCCTCTCACCCTAAACCTATGCCCCCTGGTTTTGGATCCCCTACCCTGGGGAAAAGACTGTTACCATCCACCTTATCTATGCCTTTCATAATTTTAAACCTTTCCATAAGGTCGCTGCTCATTCTCCTATGGTCTAAGGAATAAAGACCTAGCCTGGCCAACCTCTCCCTATAACTCAGGCCCTCTAGTCCTGGCAACATCCTCATAAATTGTTTCTGCACTCTTTCCAGCTTAACTGTATCTTTCCTATAACAGGGTAACCAAAACTGTGCACAGTACTCCAAGTGCAGCCTCACCAACGACTTATACAACTGCAACATAATGTCCCAACTCCTATACTCATTGCCCTGACTGATGATGGCCAGCATGCTAAATGCATTCTTCACCACTCTGTCTACCTGTGACACCACTTTCAATAAACTATGCACTTGTACTCCTAGGTCCCTCTGTTCCATTGCACTCCCTAGTGCCCTACCTTCTGAGTTTTGGGGGAGTGAGTGCTTTACTTTGTGTGGTGCTGGTTCAGAAAGCCTAGACTTGGATTCCCTATTGAGCTTTTAGCAGATCTCACTGAGGGAGTAGTAAAATTGATGCATTTTGCCTCGGGGGTGCTCTGGGCCAAATAAAGAAAATATGAGTGTAGATTCCTGCTCGAGTGTTGGGTGGCTGCAGCATGTGCACAAATCCTTTTTGATCAGTAAATTAATGGTTACAGAAAGAATGATTGGGATGCCTGCTAAACGTGCCCCTGAACTTCGGCACCAGAGTCACCACCTTCAGTGAAGTTACCGACTCCAGAATACCATATGGACTGTGATTTAAGACAGCATTCTCATGAGTCAGAAGATTTTGCAAACAAATCTCACTCCTGGGACTTGAACGGAAAATCTCTGCCAATGTTCCAGATAGTAGTAAGTGAGTCCCACTCCATTGCTGGTGCAGTCCTGTTTTTGAGATGTTAAAGGGAGATCCTGTCTACCTCTTGAAAGATGTAAAAGATCATACAGCACTGAAGAAGAATGGTGGTGCTCTCTCCAGCGGCTTGTCCAACAGTCATTCCTCAGATCATGGCAAGAAAGCACATTGTTTGGTTTTTATTTTGTCTTAAGAGCTTGCTTTCTGCCAATCATCTGCTGCACTTCCTTTGTTACAGCAGAGACTATTCCTTCTCCCATAAAGTGTTTTGGGACATTCTGCTGTTAACGAAAAGCAATACATAAATGCAGGTTTTTCCCTTTTTTTAATATGGAAGAAAGCAGTGCAATTTGTTATCACATTTTGCTCTCTATTTTTGTATAATGCCTCTTTACAGTTGCATAGGCAATTACATTAATCATTCTGACCTGACTTGCTTTACTGACAGGTATGTGCCATCATTGAGACAGCTGAGGCAGCAAGCGTTCACTTTAGTCTTTCCTCCAACTCTGCCCTCCAGGCTCGTTCAAAGGCTGCATGAGGTTGGTACAAGGCCAAATTCTCAGGGCAATTGGGGAAGCTAGTTCTTGTAATCATAGAGCTTGCTTAAACAGGCATTTAAGGATGGATAAAGAATATGGACTTGAGATAAGCTTTACTATTTTTGTGTGTTTCTATTTGTTTGGTGGTGAGAGAATTAATGTTACTTTGATTAAATGATGTTTGGAAGGGTTAAAATGCAATTTGTTGATGTCTCTGCCCTTGATTAGAATATAGAGTGGATAAATCTGGGGCAAATCAGCTCAAGGTTTGATGGACAGGTATGGGTCAGAAAACTCTCCCATTAACTGAGAGCGGCAAACAATGGACACATTATTTGCAGGGCGGCAGGTAAAGATGGCTAATATGGATATCTTGCCAAATTTAACATCACGCGTGCTTTAAATGTTCCTTTCTCCATTATCCAGACAGCAGTGAGGCTGTAGCTGGCAAGCAGAGCCTTTGAATGGGGAGATGCCCTAGAATCACATAGGGCAGGTGGTGGTTTGAGAGGATTGAAGTGACTGAAGGGAAGAGATCAGCAGGTTAGTTTGGAGGGGAGGTAAAGTGGTGGCAGTCAAAGAGCAACACTTTCTTTGGCCCAAGAATGTGCTGGAGAGAATTGTAAATTGCTGGAGCAGATTGCTCCTGCCTCCATTCAGCTGCTGGATTTTCTGAGCTCAGGGAAGTCTTGTTGCTGCTCATTAAATCTAAATGACTGCCAGTTTCAGGTTAGACCTTGTGCATTTCTATAAAGCAGAAAATGATGAACAGGCGGAATGTTTTGCATCTCGTAACCTAAAACAATGAATTAAATAGAGATGAAAACAGTTATCAAATGGGACCCTTTACCTAATTAACCCCTTTTACACTATCTACCACAGTTTGTATATCTGCTCCTGTAGGAATTATTCTGCATCGACGCAATTGCAGGACGCAGGAGTCCAAGAATTAAAGCTAGAGTCTTGTAATTCCAATTCTAATCTGCTTCCACAGATATACCTTCTCTACAGCAATTGTAATTTGTTCCTCACTCCTTTACTCCCTTCCCTACCTGGTAACTCCTTGTCATATTATTCCCACTCACTGATGGTAGCACCAGTCCTATGAGGTCTAATGGTTTTATTTTCATGAAACTCTGATTGAGAGATTAAAGAAATATATTTTGATGTCTAAAGTTTGGATTTTATTTTTAGGATAACTTGCAGTTTTTTTTTTACTTTCTACCCCTTGATAGATTGCCAATAAAAAAGGAATGAAGGCAGACCTGGGAATTCTCATGAGTCTGTGTGACAAAGCTGAAAATGATATACGTTCATGTGTGAATACTTTACAGGTATGACGCTGAACTGCCTGTTTAACAAGCATTGTAATTGAATTTATTTTGTAGGAAGAGTCACACACTGAATTATCAAACTGTCTGGTTGGATAATTGTAATGGTGTATTCTGGTTCAACGTTGCCTCCCATGAACATCATTAGGTTGGTGCTGAGTTAGCCATTGCCACCTAAGGCATTAATGGAGCAATATCATCTACCTCAATAGGCTATGCTTGCTTCTGTTCACTAACATTAGCTTAAAAATATCAACCTTGTCATAAATCGCATTTTCCCATGTCTATATTCAAATGTTTTTGCTTATGGAAGCCAACAGATGAAAACCTGCCTGTGGCCCACAATTAGAATTCAACTGAATTGCAATTCAGTTGACAATTACTATTCCTTGTTGTTGTCAATATTGTTAGTGTGCAAATGCATTGGTGTGTGTGGAAAAACTCAGCTGATTGCACAGCATAAGTAGAAAGAGAAACAATCAACATTTCAGGTCTGCAATGCTTCGTAAGGACTGGGAAAGGGAGGCATGCAAGTTAGAGTTCAACAGAAAAGATGGTGGGGATGGATGTGTAGAACAAAAGGAATGCCTATGATGGGGCTGTTTGGAATGACTTAATGGCAGCAGTTACCAGCACATTAAGCTTGGTTTGAGTTATGTGTTGTTAATGGTGAAGTTGTTGGACCTGCCCAGAAGGCATTCCCAGGAAGAAAAGGTGCCGAGAAACCATATCCTGACCTACCAGTCAGGAGAAAACTAAAGTTTTATAACAAAACAATGAAAAGTTGCTCACACACCTGATAGTTGGAGTTGGGCCCCTTCCTCTTTATTCAAAACGTTGTTTCTCATTAGACAGGAATATCTGTTCACAGAATCACTTGTTACATCAATCTGATTCAAAACAGCAAAAAGGCCACTGGACTGATCTTTGTGTGTCGTCACGGATTGACCCGTCACATTTTCTTCATTCCCATTCAACCAGTATACGGTCGGCACAGGGTACCAACCGTCAGATTTACACACAAGACGAACTCCCTGTTGATGGATTCCTTCCAGGTGAATCAACGGCTGCTGTCCCATACCTGCAATGTAAATATAATTGTCAGAGTAGGACTGCACAATCAAGGAAAGGTACTTAATGTTTATTGCCCAGTTGCAAAAATGCACTGTAATTGTAGATGATGAACTGCTGGTAATGCAAGAAGAGTAGATTTAACAAAAAGACAGGTCCAGAGTGTAAAGTAGTGTCTTTGCTTCAGCATCTCATTTGCATTTTCCACAATATTTAAAAATAGAGCCAACATATTTGGATCTTTGCATCCTCAGTGATCCCCAGTCAGAAAGTAACACGGTGGTTTAGATTCTAGCAACATCTGAGTGAATTGTTCTTAGGGTTTCAATTGCACTGAAGTGAAATTTCTACCTGTTTACGCAGCCCTCAGGAGTGGCAAGTAGTGTTCATGCTACACAACTGCCAGGCAATAACCCAGATGACTTTTGTTAGTATTATCTATGCTGGGTCCAGATCTCAACATCCGAAGAGTCACCATTATCCAGGAGCTCTTATGGTCAGTCAAATGTGTGATATAGATAATGTGACTACAAGAACAGATCAAAGGCTGGCTATTCCTCAGTGAAATGACCCAACCCCGACATCTTTTCCACCAGCTACAAGACAAAAGTCAGGAGTGTGATCACACAATCTCCACTTGCCTGGAAGAGTGCCATTCCAAAATCAGGCAATTAATTCAACGCCATCCAGGACAAAGCACTTTGCTTGATTGGCATCTCATTAACCACCCAAAAGTTTATTCCCTCCACCTCTACAACGTGCACCACAGTTACTTGCCTCCAAACAGGAATGTCATGGAACAGAGGGACCGAGGAGTACAAGTACATAGTTCGGTCAAAGCAGTGTCACAGGTAGACAGGGTGATGCAGAAGGTTTTTGGCATGCTGGCCTTCATCAGTCAGGGCATTGAGTAGAGGAGTTGGGAAGTTATGTTGCAGTTATACGGACATTGGTGAGGCCACACTTGGAGTATTGTATACAGTTTTGGTCACCCCGTTACAGGAAAGATGTTATTAAACTACAAAGAACGCAGAAAAGATTTACCAGGATGTTGCCTGGACGGGGGCCTGAGTTACAAGGAGAGGTTGCGTAGACTTTATTCCCAGGAACGTAGCAGATTGAGAGGAGATCTGACAGAGGTATATGCAAGATCATGAGAGGCACAGACAGGGTGAAAGCACATCATCTTTTTCCCCAGGGAGGGGGTGCTGAAAACAAGACAGTTAAAATCAGAGGTGAGAGATTTAACGGGGATATCAGGGACAGCTTCTTCACGCAAAGGACGGTGCAGATTTGGAATGAGCTGCCAGAGTTGGTGGTTGAGGCAGGCACATTAGCAACATTTAAAAGCCATCTAGATAAGTACATGGATAGGAGAGGTTTAAAGGACTTTGGGCCAAATGCAGGTAGATGGGACCAGCTCGCTGGGCAACACAGTTGGCAGGGATGAGTCGGGCCAAAAGGCCTGCTTCCATGCTGTATGACTCGATGACTGCTACAACAAAGGAGGTAGTAGGAACAGTACCTGTTGCTCCCCCTTCAAGTCACACACCTACTGACTGGGAAATATATCACTGTTCCCATACCATTACTAGCCCAAACACAAAGCCTTACAGCCACCTTCTTGAGAACAATAATAGAAGGCAATAAAGATTGGTCTTGTTAGCATTGTCTACATCCTGATTTAAGGTGAGAGGGATTAAGTTCAAAGAGTGCCTGGAATGCGCTGCCAGGGGTGGTGGTGGAGTCAGATGCTACAGAGATGTCTAAGAAGCTCTTAGATAGGCACATAAATGAGCAGAAAATGGAGGGATATGGACGTTGTGCAGGCGGAAGGGGTTCTTCAGGCTAGGCATTTAATTTCTTATTTAATTACTAAAGCACAACATCACAGGCCTTTGCTGTACTGTTCTACGTTCTGTCCTGAAAAATGAACTAAAAACTCAACAGTAATATCTGCTTCCCTCCCTATTTCTCATGTTTTACATGGAAGACTGATTGCATCTTTCGTAGCTTTACACTCGAGTTCCTTTGAAATTCAGAGGCCTTTGCAATTCTGCACAAGCTCTTGCCAAACTGCATTGCACATAACCTGTTCTACAACATCAAGCATTCCTCTCATTCTCAATAAAAAAATTCTTGTTCATGAAACTCCACAAATTTGAAATTCCTCACCAGGCTTTCAAATTCTACCACGGCCTTGCCTCACATACCTGTGTACGACCTTCCCACTTTTTATATTTTCCTACACCATCACGGCTCCTGTGTTCCTGCCCAGAGCCTGGAGTGGCTTCAGACCTGTTCTCTGCACCTTGCTGCCTCATTTCCTCATGCTCTTCCCCAACCATCAAGCTTCGTTCACCTCTGCTCATCCCTCTATTTTTGCCTTGGCATCAACCACCTTACAAATTGGTACTGATCTTGTGGTGACAGCTCTGGCTACAATGATGGGGTTTCTACCTGCAACTCAAAAGATTGGTGGTTCATGTCACCCTTCACAGGTTTGAGCACTTTCAAGTAAGGGGGTGGGGAGGGGATGTTGGAGAGGCAGGGGAAGGGTTATAGGGGGAGACTGCTCTGAAATCCATGGAACAGTCCTTCAGGTGAGGGTTAAACCATTAGCATTGCCTGATCTTGGAGGTCAACTTTTCACTAATGTGAACAGAAGGGAGGACATCTCTGGTGTCCTAGCAAATACTTACCCTGTAAACCAACCACCAGAACAGATTATTGAATTAAATCACAGCTACTTTAGGTGTCCATCAGCAATTACTTTTCGGTTTTAGAGATGGGTTTTGGTTGTTCAACATCTCCGAGTTTGCTAATTAATTAATTACATATTTCTATTTTTAAAAAAATTATAAATATTGTAATTAGAGAGTCTAACCTCCAACTTTCAGCAAGATCTTTGTTTCATCGTAGTCTTGTTTGAAATCAATGAAGCACTTGTATTCTCCATCGTCATTTGCATTTATTTTCTTCAACTTGAGTGAAGCATTTCCATGGGAAAACTCCTGTTTGAAAAGCTCTGTCCTGTCTTTGTAAGCTACATCCTGTTTCGTGGGTTGATCGTTGCCATTGCTGTATAAATGCACTGGCGTAGAAAAGTCATTTTTAAACCATCGAACCTCTAGATCTGCCAGGGATGTGTTTGGTTCCGTTCTGCACTCCAGCAACACATCTTCACCCACTGAGACAACAGGGGAGACTTTCGGACCAACAACGTGAAACTTTACTGGTAAAATACAATATTTCACACAATATCAGTTATAGCACAGAAATATTTCAGCTGCAACATCTTTGGGTGAAGGGATGAGGAGATGCCCAGGAGAGCGGAGGGGGTAGGGTTAGGATGATAACTGTCAGGAGGGGGATCTTGGATCCTGAGGATTGGGTCAGGTGATTCGGAGGGATGGTGGTGAGAGCAGAATAAAATTCAGTTCCACTGAGTAGTACCCCTACAGAGTACGTAACCCAGGGTTTGGGGGCATGTGGAAATCAGATGAATTTATAATTCTTGAAGAGAAAACAGGTTTGATTAAAAACCACCTATAGTGGAAACCCAAATCAAAACAGGTCAAGTTTAATGTCCAATATCATACGAAGGCTGCAAAATAATTGGCTGTTATCACTGTACTTCCCATTCATTCTATCTTAATTATGAACTTAATTACCAATCTACAAGTCCCTAATAGTAGGGACACCGCAGGACTGAGAATCGAAATAACACGGGCTTGTGAAAAAGTCATAGGTGACTTTAATCTTACACAAATCAAATAAGCAAAGGTAGTTTAGAGAACAATGTCCCAGAATGTATTTAGGACAGTTTCTCAGAGCAAAATATTGCAGGACCAATTAAAGAAGAGGCTGTTTAGATCTGGTTACGTGTAATGAGACAGACAGGGAAAGAGTGATCATAAAATGATAGATTTTCATAATCAGTTTGAAAGTGAGAAACTTGGATATGAAACTTTAAAAATGGTAAATACAACGATATGAAGACAAATTGGTTAAAGGAGATTGGGGAAATAGAGTAAAAGTTGATATAGCAAAAAAGCAATGGCAGATATTGAAATAGATATTTTGTAATTATCAACAACATATTCTATTGAAAAATGAAGATATGACTTAAAGGATGATCCATCCATAGCCAACTAAGGATAAATTAAACTCATTGGAGTTTGGAAGAATGATTTTGAAGAATTTAGAAGAATGATAATCTTATTGAAATACATTATTCTGATGGAGTTTGGCAGGATAGATGTTGAGAGGATATTTCACCACTTGGGGATTCAAGAACTAGGAAGTATCGTCTCAGGAAAAAGTTTTGCCTATTTTCACCTCTCACAGGGTTGTGAATCTTTAGAATTTTCTACCTCAGTGTCTGTGGTGACAACGATATTGATTATGTTGTAGGGCCAAGATAGGCAGATTTTGGACTATAGGGGAGTCCGGAATTAAAGGGCAATTGGTTTCCTGAACGAGACTCCAAGTATGGAATCCACTCAGGAAAACTCCCTTCAAGGATCACACAAAGCTGGTCTCACACTCAGAGTGAAGACCAGCTTCTTTGTGGGTAGCCCAATGTTATCTACTGCCACACAAGCATCAACAAACAACGTTATGCATTGCAGCTTGAGGCTGCGCACCACTGTGCCACAGGGCTTCATTCTAACAGAGGATCCAGAATCAAAATAGCAAATTTAGTTATAGGCTCAGTAAATACCCCTTCATGATTGGCAATGTTTATCCGATAAGATTCTATTGCATAGCACATATAGACATTTTGGATCCAAACAATTTAATCTATTTCAAAAACACACATTTAATGCGGTTACACCAAAGAATGTAATTAAAATAAGAGCAAGATATCTTACCTGATAATACTGCTTGAAGACAGCAGCATAGGAACAAAATACTGAGGCAACTTCTTTCCCGCATTGTAAAAAATTAATTGACTGCCTAAAGAAAATATATTATTTTGTTTTGTGTGGAGATAAATTAAAGTAAAATTCATGGTTGATGCCTAAGCTAACCTTGTTTGAGACTTGGAGTCAAGTATGAGACCTGGAGAGTTATTTGAATGTTCTGGCTTTTTAAGGAAGAGGGCCCACTGGCCCAATTCATCTG
>JAUZTB010000127.1:27675172-27688703 GCA_034780895.1 Rhynchobatus australiae | reverse complement strand
TCATCAGGTCGTTGGAATTTATTGGCTCTTGATCAAATTCTCTAACATTACTTTTTCACTCAAACTTACTTCCTTCAATTCTCCATTCTTGCAAGATACTTAGTCCTCTGGTATTTTTGGCAGATTTGTTGCATCTTCTGTGAACAAAAAGTAGTTGCTTAATTCCTTTTCTGTCCCCTTATTTCCCATTTTACATTAAATCAGTGACAACTTTCTTTTAATTGCATTTAATATTTGACAAGGTATGAAAGTGTATTGTAACTATTCCAGATGAAGTAATCTAATTTTAGATGTATATTAAGCAAAAGAGGAGGAAGTGACTAAATTTAAGTTATTGGTCTTCTATGAAGCAGCCCAATTAAATAATCTACTTATTTTTTTGCACAGAACCATAAAATATGTTGGCAGCAGCAGGTTGTTCCTACTGATCAATTACAATATCCACGTATATCACAGCTTTCATGTCCATATCAATATGTTGATTTTGTCCATAAGTCAGAAAACACACAAAAATCACTGGATATTTTAACCATTTTAACCATACCTCCACAGTATTGTAATGAATGTCATCAAAAGCACATAAAGCTGATAAGAAAGAACAATGACTTAAAGTGGGGAGAGAAAGGAAACTAGTTCTACAGTTCGTAGGAGCAAATGTTTGTGCATATGTCAGACTCGTGAACTTAGTAATATTATGGGAGCCCATTCTTATGGAGGGATGTCCACAAGTCAGGAGTTATTAACCCTGGGGTGGCATGTAGTATGATACTCTAAGCACCTTCTCAAAGTCATTATTAAAATATGACACCAAATGTGAAAGGTTTATGGAAGGAACATTAGACCCCAGGTAACTGAAGACACAGCCTTTGATAATGGAGGGGATGCACAAGACGCCTGAACTGGAGGAATACAAAGACCTCCAAAGATCATGGGCAACAGGAGATTAGGTGAGGCAAGACTATGGAGGGATTTTAAAAGAAAGATTAGAAGGTTAAAACTGAGGAATTGCCAAATCAGGAAGCAACCTCAGTTCATTTTATTTATTCATTCACAGATGTAGGCGTCACTGAATGAGCCAGCAACTATTGTCTGGCTCTCAAATGGAGTGTCTTGCTGGGGGCAGTTAAGAGTCAATGATATTGCTATGGAATTATGTAAGTGTAACAAGTTTCTTTCATTGAAGAATTTTAGCGAAACATGGTTTTTATAATTTCTGTGGCTTCATAAACACTGTTAATGGTGATAAACTTTTTTTTAATTGCAGATTCATTTAATAAGTCAAATTTAATAATTCAAACCTAAATTTCAGAGCTGCTATAGTAAGATTTAATGCCATATCTTCACATTAATAATCTGGGCCTCTGAAGTCAAAGCCAGGAGCTTAAATATTAAATATTACCACAGTACACACTCTCTTTGTACTGATAGAAGTGTGTGTGTGTGTGTGTGTGTGTGAGTCATACACACATGCACAATTTCCCATTACTTTTAAGACAAGACTCCAGAATCAGGGTTACCCAAAGCACATACCCAGAAGTTGAGCTCTAAGCCATCATCGACAATTTCACTGAAGCATGCCTTAAACTCAGCATCTGCAAAACAAAGTGGGCTATCTACCAACTTGCCCATGTGTCAACACACTACCCTCCAGCAATGGAGGCTCATATCAACAACCCGGAAGATGGGAAACATTTCCCATATCTAGGAAGCCACCCCACAGCAAAGAACAACATCGAGGATGAAATTCACCACTGCCTTCAATGTGACAGCAGAGCCTATGGTTGATTCAACGAAAGGGTATTTGAAGATGAGGACCCCTGACCTGGCACATTTTCTACTGTGTACAGTATTTCCTGCCACCCTATATGCTTCTGAGACCTGGATGAACGTCAGGTATCTCAAGGCACTGGAAAAATAGCACTAAAATTACCTCTGCAAATCCTCCAAATCCATTGGAAGGATAATGAACCAATGTCAGTGTACACTTGTACACTCTCAGGCCAGCAATGTGGCTACAGTTGGCTAAGTAGGGCAGGATATAGCTGACACAAGACTCCTGATGTCTATGTTGGTGCATATTAGGGAGAGTGAACACAAAAGGAGGGGAGTCCACTTTAAGTTGGGAAAATGTCTGGTTAACTACCTGCATACTTTGTTATTTCTGGCAATGGCATTTCAGGTGTGTGGCATTGAGCTGTGCTGATGAAACTCATATTTCAGGATACAACTGAAGGCTTTGAGGTTCCAGGGAATAGAAGAATGGTCAATCCTCCAATCCTGATTTGCATCCAGAAATCCCTGCCATCAAGTATAGGTTTTACTGAGAAGACGGAAAGGAGGAAGAAACTGTGATGCCTGCCCTGGTTGGATAGCCAGTTGAATTCCCTATCTATAATGGATAAGAACATGACTTGTTAGAAGATGTCTGGTATTTATTACCCACACCACAGCGTGATTGCCTCGGTAAGACATTTAGTGCAGGGCGAGGGATTGAAGAAAAATTAGATAAAATATATAATTAGGCAAATTGACTCCGTGTACAATGTAAAGTGAGTTGGTTCTATTTACAGCATTAGCTTTTTCATCAAATCCCATGGTAATGTATGAAAGTTAATGGCCCTGCAACCAGGGACTTGCTTACCTTGACAGAACAGTCCCAGGGGGATATTTATCACCACAGACTCCTAATCCATTAGGAACAGTCAGAGCACGAGGAATTGACAAGCTTGGTGATGAATGAGGCTCCTGCTTTAAAGTTAGTCTCCAGAGACCTGTCCCAGTGCAGCCCAATTCCATTCATCTGCAAGTAATGCAGGTAATGGACTGGAGCCTTTTTGTATCTCTGCAGTAGGGCAACCTGGTGGGAAGGGATTTTATTTTAATTTTTGGAGCTACTGTTGCAGAGTCTGTGCAGTAAATTTATCTCCTACTTCACACAGTAAATTATCCCTTAATGTTGACTCCATGCAAACCCCACTTCAGAACAGCTTATTGGGAATGCCAAGAGGGTAAACCAATTATTGCACTGGTAGTTTTATGCTTTCTTATGCAAATGTTCTTCAGAAAAGTTAACGTACAGGAAGAAAGACTTGTTGTTGTACAGGACCCTATCTCATCTCAAACTGTACAATGAAATATTTCTTAGAGCTCAGCAACTGTCCTGTACATAAACAGAGACAGCCACAACTTGCTCCCACAAACTGCGATACAATGAATAACCTCCTAATTTGTTTTGCTGGGGTTGTTTGAGGAATGCTGGCTAGGACATTGGGAGGACTCACCAATCATTTTAAAACAGTGCCAAAGGACTTTTCTGGTATATAAAGGACAAGTTTGCTAATACAGTATTCAGTTAGTATCACACCTAAATGTTAGTTAGCCTGACTGATGTGCTCTGTATTAGTGTTTGCAATAATGAGTCAGCAGCCCTGACCTTCCGTGAAATCAGTCTGTCTCATCCTAAAGGGGAGTTTAAACCCAGAACGGAACTTAAGAGGTAAATTCGTCCAAAAGAGCAAGCCCACTAACACCCTGAGAGCCCCTTGCAGCAGTTGGGGCACATCAGAAAAGCAGAGGATCCAGTGAGGTTTGCTCCATGGTTTACTGCTTTTATTTGTACATGCGTAAGAGCCTGTGCATATTTACTTATACATACATGTAAACACATGTGTACAAATGCTTATGTGCAAATGCAAGTGTGTGTGCGTGTGTGTGTGTGTGTGTGTGTGAGAGAGAGAGAAAAAGAAAAAGATTTGCATTTCTGTAACTCCTTCCCCTTCCACAAGTAGTCTTGGTTCTACAGGGAATGAACTGCACTTAAAGTGTAGTGACTGTGATAATACAGAAAATGAAGCTTCTACAATCAAGTTTGATAAATGTGCAAGTTTATGTGCCTGTGTACATGCAAGACCATGTGTGTGTAATTAAATGTTTGTATATGTGTCTGTGTTTGGCCTTGTATGTGTGAGTGCATCCCCTCTAACAATGTGCTCATGTGCAAGTTAAAAACTTGTTTTGCATGACCAAGCTTTCTGTCAGACAATTATACGAGGAAGAATTTGGCTCAGCTCTAAGGGTTTTTATGTCAGTTCAGATTACCAACAGAACAGAGAAATGGCCATTATATATGAAATCCAGACTGAAATCCAGCCGGACTGAATCTGCAAAGCATGGGTGGCTTTGACCTTTTGGCACATTGCCACATTCTTACATTCTATCCATCCTCAACACTATGAACACAAGAGCCTGGGTAAATATTTAAGGAAAAGGATTTGTTTTGACTAGGTTAGATAGGATGCTCCAAAATGCCAGTAGCTGGGGGACATGCATTTCTAGTGGTAGAAAGAATGAGTTCTGTATTGATATTGATCAATCACCATAGAGCAGTAAAGCAAGACTGGAGGCGAGTTTGTATGCAATCTCTAAGTGTGGTGCTTGTTGCTATATTAATGAAACACACAATCAAAGATTATTTCTTCAAGACTTCTCCCCTCAGAATTTGGTGAAGCTTCTTCAGAGGTGTATTATGAACACACGTAGGAACCTACTAACAGAAGAAGGCCATTCAGCTCTGCTTGCCTATTTCACCATTCAATTTGATAATAGCTGGTCTGTAGCTTACCTGTTTTAGTGCTGAATTATTTATTACTGAGAAACATCTGTAGCTTCATTTTATACAGTACCTTAAACATATATTATCAAATTAAAATTGGAAATCTGGTGCTAACCCACTCTACAAGATTTTAGACAGATAACCATAAACTTGGTCAAAGAGGATGGTTGTTAGAACCAACTTAGAGAGGTTTAAGGGAGAAATTCCAGATCTTAGAACCTTAACACTTGACTGATGGCCTCCAGGTGAGGCAATCAGATTAATCCCTTACGGAACAAAAATATTTTCAAATCAGTTTTGATGTTGTTAATTGATCCCCTTGTCTCCATGTTTCCACAATGCTTTATGTCTTGGTTTCACCCTGACTCTTTTTTTATGGCTGTCACAACTTATTCTGGACTCCTCTACTAAAGAAAATGTTTTCTCTTTGTGTATTCTTTTTATCACCCCTGCTCTGGTCTTTCCTATTGATTGGAGGAAGATATAAGGGGGATGTCAGAGGTAATTTTTTTTCTATGCAGAGAGTGGTGGGTGCATGAAACGCACTGCTGGTAGGGGTTGTGGGGGCAGATACTTTGGGGACATTTAAGAGACTCTTAGATAGATACATGAATGATAGAGAAGTGGGGGGCTACGTGGGAGGGAAGGGTTAGATAGATATTAGAGCAGGATAAAATGTTAGCATAACATTGTGGGCCGAAGGGCCTGCACTGTGCTGTGATGTTTTATGTTCTATGTTCAAAGCAGTTTCTTTCCATGTATACAATCAAACTTCCAACAAGATTATAGGGATAAAAGTGGAGGAGGCCTGATCATATTTACTTTCATCAGTTCTGAATTGGCTCAACGTTTTTGGCACTTGCTTGATGATAGATTTGCATTTGTAATTTCTGCCATTTGTGGCTTAGTTCAGGACTTTCCTTTTGGCTCTGAAGTAAAACCAATGGGCTCACTCTTCAGTCCACAATGTAATCTGGACCGACACGGCAGGACAGTGTTGAGGGAGGTCTGCACTGTTAGTACCTCCATGTTCTGGATGAAGGCTCTGTCTACCCACTGAAATGGATGTAAACAGTCCTGTGGCACTATCCATGGAGGAACTACACTGGCCACGTTTATACCCTAAAACAGATGTCTCATTACTGCCTGCTGTGTTTAAATTGGCTTTCTTATTTGCTGATATTAGAACAGTGCCTGCATTTCAAATGAACTTCATTGGTTTAAGAAAATAAAACTTCAAGATGTCCCGAGATTCTGAACATTCTATAAATAGAAGCCTCTACTTCCTTAAATTTCATGTGTTCACACTTTCCAGCAAGCATCTAGATTTTAGCCAATATGAAGAAACACTATTTGACTGAAAAATCAAAAAAGCTGCAGATGCAGGAAATCTGAAATAAAAAATAGAAAATGCTGGAAATATTTTGCAGGTCAGGCTACATCTGTGGAAAGAGAAACAGATTTAATGTTTTATGTTGCGGGCCCTGTTTTAGAATCCTATTTATTTTGTTAGCTGTGGGGTACTGTGGTTAATTGTAATTGGCATTGAAGATTCATTACCTCAGTTAATCAGAGATCTTATGATTACCACGGTTTCCAAATAAGCCTGAACCCTGAGTCATTTATGAAGAATTTAGTAACATGCTTATGGAAAGCTGCTACATAAATGCAAACCCTTTCTTTCACTGAAAACTACAGCACTTCCAATTTTTGCCAGTCACATTATTGTCAACTCACAGTACTTGTGTGCCTCACCAGCAAGATCATCTACCAAAAATTAATTGCTTAAAATGTTTCCACCCTAACAAAATAAGACATTATGTGTTCTAATTCTCTTCTCTGCTGTTTTAAATGGAAAGGAAGAACATCAGTATTGGATGGAGAAAAAGGAGGTGGTGGAATATGTGGTAATGCTTAAGTAGTTACCCAACTCTAAAGAGAATTAGGGGATTTTGCAAATAGGTCAGTGAGGAAAACTATCTAAGAACACTGTGCAGCAAAGAGCCAATAGAAGACTGTAAACTTCATTGTGAAGACCTGCAATCAAGATAATCTCTGATGTTCCACCCTGGACCAAGCTTACAGCCAATTATTCAACAGAGTCTGCTAGTCAAGTGAATGATCAGATAATATGCTGGAATGGAGCACATTTTGGCTAGCAGAAGCTCATTATCTGCATTAATTAGTGCCATTGGAAATAATATTGCTTGCCAAACAAAATAGGTCTTTATCAACAATGTCTGACAATCTACTGGCTCACTAATTTAGTACTGAGCTATAAATTGGAATCTAGGTGACCCCGCTCACCTAATGAGGTCTTGCATGCAGCTATTGGCTTCTTGCACTGTAGAAAAGTTAGATTAGCACGAGACTCAAGGCTGGGTGACGAAGGTGAAAAGGAAGCAAAGTACTTTGAAAGCAAGAGCAGAGTCTGTTAGGACTTATGGCCAGGTGGTTGGCAATACCCTGCCAAACAATGTAAATCTTCTGATGATTGCTGAAAATTGAACTGGAGCTGCTTCTGGAGCAGCAACAGAGGCTTGGGACCAATGGCAGTCCCAGCATCTCACGTGAATATTCAGCAAGGGAAATCTTTGGTGGGTTCAGTTCCAACAGGTGTTTAAGGATCCCATTGGAACTTTGAGCCCCAAATTACTTTCAGCAGAAAATAGACCTGTTGGGCTGTTATGATTAGTAAGGTAAAGGATACAAAACTGGAGGGGATGGTACAGAGAATATTTTCAACAGCTTAAGTAATAAGTTTTATTTATGGGTGTTTCTTGTCACTTTTCATTGGAATTCTACCAACTACTCTTCATGTTATTCCCATATTTCAGTGAGAGATTGCCTGGTAACTATTTGTGGTCTGTCACAGTTTTAAGACAATGCAAGTTGAGCCAATCAGGTTTCAATATAATTACATGTGAGGCAGATGTACCTGTTCTACAATACCTGAAAAGTGACTGTCAAAATAGGTCTTCATCAACAATGTCTGACAATCTATTGGCTCACTAATTTGGTACTGAGCTATTAAACTCACCCTGTTTCTGACCATCCAATCCACGAAAAAAAAACATACCATTTAAAAATACTATTTGCACCAATTCTCTGAAAGAGTCACTTTGGGCTATCACTTATTTAGCCAGGAGTAATCTGCCTAGTGGCAACACTAGAGAATATAGAGAAAGATTTTCCACTATGGGCATACTGAAAACAGAGGCCATAAAATTTAAATAAAACTGTAACACTGGAAATACTCAGCAGGTCTTGCAGCATCTAAGGAGAGAGAAACAGAGTTAACATGTCAGGACAAAAATCTTGCATCAGAGCTCTCAAAAGATGCAACAAGCTTGAAGCAGATACAGAGGAATAGCAAGTGGGGAAGAGAAGGAAGAATGATACATGGAAAGATGGAATGGAGGAGAGATTAAATGATGTAATTGTACAAAACAAAAGAGAATGGTCATGGGACAAGCAAAGAAAAAGTGGGAATAGTGGAGGTTCAGCCAACAACAGCACAGCCACTACTGATAACTGCTGTTTCAAAAATGGAGCAGAAAATAAGAACTGAAATTGGTGAGCCCAGGAGTAAGTAGGTGCCCAGTCAAAAAGTGACATGCTCTGCTTCAGCTTACCATTGAACTTCATTGGATGTAACAGAGTAAGCACAGAGAGCCAGTCTAATTTCCTGTACTTGCTTAAAATGGCAACAGGCTAGAATTTCAAGGTTACGTCTTATGGACTGAACAGAAGTATCGTGAAAAGTGGTCACTCACACTGCATTTAGTCTCCACAGTGTAGATGTGACTTCATTGTGAAGAATGAATGCATTCTACTAAAGTGAAAGAGGTGTAAATAAATTTCTGCTTCACATGGAAGGGAGAAAGTGAAGATAGGTAACGTTTCTCCTATGCTGGAAGTGGTGTGATGGTGGCGTAAGAAAGGGGAGGAGTGTTGAAGTGATTGAATACTGGATCCACTTATCAGGCAAGGAATAGTCCCTGAAATCTGAATGCAGAGATGAGGGAAAGATATGATGGTGGTGGCATTATGTTGGTGCTGGCTGCATGTAAGTCATTCAAGGAAGACACTGTCCTGTTCTAGTAGAAGAAAGGAGTGATCATCCATATTGAAAATGAGGTAATTGGTGCTGGAAAACAAGAATCAATTAAAGTGAAGGAAAGTGTTGGATGTATCACAGATGTATGTCAAAAAGCCTAGGTACAGAGAGAGAAGGATTTGAAATAAAAGTTCATTTCTGTTGGGAAACAACATTGAAACAAAAGGGTAGTCCTTCCTGTGACTCTTGGAATGAGATCTGAGCAAGTTTAGTGGTTAATGAGTGGCCACGTAAGGTCTCCAGAGGAGACAGTATTATTGAGACTGTTGGAAATAACGCTTGATGTTCAGTGGTGGAGTTATCATCTGGGGGAAAGTGAGGGAGACATTCAGAGAATCTGGAATCCAGCCTGTTCTGTATGGAGGTCAGTTTGCTAACGTGAAACTTAGCCAGCAGGTTTAATGCTAATGTTGGAAATGGACATATGAGTTTGGATTGCTGCAAGTTCAGAGTGGAATAAGTTAGTCTGCAGAAATGTAGACCTGTAGACCTAGAATGACCAATATCATGCCAGCACTACCTCAAGAAGAGACTTAGAGAGGGGCAGAGTTCAGAGGATGGGTCAGGGTAGGATAAGACTTCTGGTCTTCTCCCTGAAAAGTAGATCTTCGTTCCCACTTTCAAAGTTTTTGTTCTCCCCAGACGTCTTCCCCCTAGCCATCAGTAATAATTCTATTGGAGGGATTCAGGAGAAACTTCTTTCCACTAGAGCCCGGTTAGAATGTGAAACTCACTTCTACTAGGTGAAGTGGAAGTAAATAGCATAGATTTATTTAAAGGAAAGCTAGGCAGGTACATGAGTGAGAGAGGAACAGGATATTACGGGCTGAGGTGAGAAGGATTGGGAGGAAATTTGTGTGGAGCATAAACATAGACCAGCTGGGTCAAATGTCTGTTCTGTACTGTAAATGCTATGTCATTCTATGTAAAATAATAGTCTGGAGGAAACAAGAAAGTATGTGTGTTTACCCACACCAAAAAGCTAATCCACAGTTCATCAAGCCAACACTCCAACCACGCTCGCTGAGGAATATATAAAGCTCAGTATTTGTTGATTTAATGCATCCTTTTTAGAGTAGATGGTGTTCCAAACATTTTCCTTGTACACTGTGGTAAAGCTCACTGGCGCCTTAAACATGGTCTTCATTAAAAGAGTATGTGTGGGTATCCCTGAAATGTTTCAAATGCCTACAACCTTCATTTCAATATTTGTGCCAGTCACTGACTGTGATTCATGCCATGAATCACAATGCCAGAGGTCTTGGATTTCATTAAAGTTGCTCCCATGTTTGGACCAGACATTGTAGCTTTGGGTTAAATGCCTGGGAGAATTATTTTAAACATGACCTGCCTTAAAAAATCTGCTTTCGATTCAGATTTGCTTTCTTTTTCTCCCTCTTTTTTTCCCTCAATTCCTCATTTCTTCCTCGGGTGTCAAGAACCCTTGTTTGCATTGTCCTATGTGTGAAGGCAACTGC
Organism: Rhynchobatus australiae; assembly: GCA_034780895.1. Classification (NCBI taxonomy): domain Eukaryota; kingdom Metazoa; phylum Chordata; class Chondrichthyes; order Rhinopristiformes; family Rhynchobatidae; genus Rhynchobatus; species Rhynchobatus australiae. The sequence continues at coordinate 27,678,493 of JAUZTB010000127.1, read as the reverse complement.
AGGAAAAATCCATTTAAGTTTTCATTGCCAGAGTGGGGTGAGGTTCTAGGGAAGATTTTTATTCATTGTTTTGTGGGAAGTTGCAGTTAGTTTGCCCAGAACATAGGTAACGCAGTGACCTACTTGTAGGAATACTTGAATTGGAGGAAGATACAGGAACATGGATGACAGTGGGTACATTGGGTAGCCTAATGGGACTAAAGGTGTCCTTCCATAATGTTGGCATGTCCAGTTCTGTGAACTGAGGCCATGGCTCTGATATGCTGCAGTTGTCCTATCATTAGTTTGGTAGGAGACCAGCAATGCTTCTAGATAAAAAATGAAGTGAGCATTTCTAGCAGCTCCACTCACTTCTCTATGGTTCTTCTGGTTCCTGCCAAAGAGATGGCCAGAACTCAGACTGAAATATGTGAAATGATGGCATTTGGGGTTCAAGCACCCATATATCCAAGCTTGGCAAACCTTTCCTCAAATCTTTCCTAATAGAAGCTTGCATTTTACTTTGCACCTTGAATGCAATAAGAATCCCATGGAGCTTCACAGGAGTATAATCAGACAAAATAACTACTGGTCCATCAATGAACAAGACATTAGTGCAACAAGCTTGGTTAAAGACAACATCTTAAAGGAGGATTAAGAAAAGAAAAACTTGCAGTAGTAGTGAGCTTTTCATTTCCCTGGTATAAACTTTAGAGTTAGGTACCACTGAAATGCCATATTGGAGCAGAAAGAAGGAGGAAAAGGTTATGGGTGGAAATTCAAGATATTGGGGCCTGGACAGTTGAAGGTGGGGTGAAGGAAGTCAGTGTGAGGACAAGGACTCCACTCACAGAGTCCCTCACAGTGCTACTATTAAAGATTAAAATGACTGACCAATTATTTAGCTACATTCCATCTCAAAATAAAAATTATTGACTGCATTCTGTACCATGATGGCAATACCCATTTAAACATAATGATTTGATACCACAGATTGAGTGTGGAATAAAGGCACAACTGCAGTGATGGAACATAATGCCTGCCACTGCTAGTAGTTGTCAAAACAACTGCCTGCACTGACTGCAATGAATTCAGCTTTGTATCTTTCCCATACAAAACGCTTGAAGTTCAACTTGTGGAAGTCCCCAATTCTTTTACAGACACATGTAGCCACACACCATTCAAATCTTGAAACAAAACCTGCTGTGTTAAACAAAATGAGAGCGGAAAAGCAAGTTCTGCAAATCAGATTATTGCAATCCAGAACAAACAGCATGTATGATTTATTTAAAGTCACAGTTGTATGTAAATTCAGGCAAATATAACAAGCTGTTTTCTAAAGGTACTCGTGAACGCCCAAGAGCTGATCTTAACCTCTATCTCCCGTTTACTCTCCTATGCTCAATAAGGCCAGGGTGCAAGGGTTGAGTGGGGGGGGCTGAGAGGATAAAATAGCGTTAGTGCCTTGCCTGCCAAGGAGTGACGCTACCCTTGCACCCAGTGCCAGTTTAACATTTTGTTTTGGGCAGACTGTTGGATCCTTGCCATGTGCTGGCAAATGCCTATAAATATACAGTAGTCAGGATCTTTTAGGACCTCATGAGATTTTAAACCCACAGCTGTGCACACAAAAAGCAATGTTGAGATCCCCAGAGGAAGTCAGTTCTAAGAAGAGCTCAAATTGGAAGAATATTTTAAGTTCCTTTTTGGGAGTGCTCCTTCGGAATGCCACCTTTGCTCTCCTCTTTCCCAGGCATTCACCCCATGCCCTCCCCGACTCTGGTGGCCTCCTTGTGTCTCCCACCCCATCCCCCCACCCCACCCTACCCTTATAACTGACAGGACCGATACAACTTGTTCCTTCGACAGCCTTTTCCTGTCAAGAATCCCACTCCCACCCACCAAACAGATACCAATTCTTACTGGAGGCACATCTTTGCAAGGGGAATGAGCTGTAAAGGTGGCTTGAGGCTTTCTCCAGTGTACCTGGGTGAACTTGCCTCTCAATCCTGCCTCACCCCTACATTGGACTCTCTCCAGCTTCTAAACTGGCTTGGTTTGAGACCTGAAACTTTTGAATAAAATGCCAACCTGCAACTTTGAGATCCTCCATCTCCTGTACTCAAGAAGGTAGAATGCCCCTGTTGGGGGCAGTGAAAAGTGACAAGTCATGGGTGGCATCTGATGGTAGAACATTACCATTTTAACCTCTGCAAACTAGTCTGCCTTCCTCATCCCAAAATAGATTGGAAAGTCCACTGCAACGTGTAACACCTCCTGATTCCCTCTTCAGCTGACAGGGAAAACCTATTCCAGCATGTCATGCTAGCAGCTTGTTTTCAATCACTTCAAAGGAAGTCAACAAATAAGACACAAATCACATGCAGATAGAAGTGGTTCGGACGCTTCCTGTCAAGAACCGCATGAAATGGATGTCGGGATTGTTGAACCCAACTTCCGATTCTACTTGAAGTCTTAGCTTTGTGCAGCATCTCTTTGTTGTTTATGGTCCAGAACACATCTTACACCCTGGCTAACCTGAAGCAGGGTCTACAAGTGTTTGATGTTGTACCGCTGCTCATTATTTTTCAATGAAGTCTTCAGAATTTATTTTACAATTCGCTATTCTTTAATCTCGGGATGTGGTCAGGCAGTACCTGTAAAAGAAATTAACGTTTCAGGTTGGTTGTATTTTAAGCTGAAGCTGTGTTAGGAATACTTCAATGTTTTCTATTTGTTATCTGCTGCTAACATTCCATCAGACTAGTTTTTGATTTGAAGTGGAACTACAGAATATTGAGATTTGTTATGTGAGCTCACTGCAGATTGAACAACTGTTCCAAGGAGACTTGGAATTTGTCTGGAGTTGCCGGAAGCCTGAGAATGGAAAATGAGAATGGTTGAAGTGTTTATATTCAACTCCTCATGCCAACCCAGTATACTGGGGTGAGCATGTCCAACATCCCAGCACTTTGGACCATGTGTGGCTGGATTCACTGAGAGTACAGATGTTATAAATCACGGATACTTTATTTTTACAGCCAGTCATATAATAATCACAAATAAACCGCACTGGTTTGCTGGTTCCTGGCAAATATGTGTGAAGGGATCAAAGTTAGCATCTTGTTATTAAAATTCAGGCTGGATACAACAAAAATCTGATTTAATTTCCAACATTCAGGATGTGGCCAGGCAACTTTGTGGAGGGATTCATTGCTTCAGTCATGCTAAAGCCCTGTTGGAAATGTTTTGTTTATTTTTTGTTCAGAATGTAAAAGAACTGTCACTTCTCCAAAAAATGATCAAAATCCTAGCAGAACCTCAGGAGCCCACTCTTTCTTT
>JAUZTB010000127.1:27605091-27619924 GCA_034780895.1 Rhynchobatus australiae | reverse complement strand
TGCCGGTCATATTTTAGTGCAATACTATGTGAGAAAAAATACTCTGCTCATTTTGAAAAGGTAAATTTCACCAATTTTACAAATTTTGCAGGGATTCCCCATCTGGGTGTCAGTGATACACACAGCAGTCATTTAGCACACCAATTTTGGGTGATATCCAACTTCTAAGTATGGATCTTTACACAAGTTCAAATCCTGCAGCTGGGAAATTTAAACTCAAATAATTAAGCAAGTGTGGAATAAAAATCTACAAGCTGTAATTGTGACCATGAAACTGACAGATTGTCATAAAATCATGTCTAGTTTATTAAATTTCTTGCAGTAAGGTGAACTACCATTCTTAGCTGACCTGGCTTATATGTGGCTTCAAGCCCACAGCATCTTGGTTGATTTTCAACTGCTCTCTAAATGGCCTGGCAAGCCAATCTGTTTAAGGGCAATTTGGGGTGGGTGTTCCCTGGGTTCATTTCTATACATTCAATTTTCACCTTTGGGACATCCGGGGCAAAGTCTGGCTGGATGTTGGAGGGATCCAGGCTCTGCCTGTATCTTTAATCTCTAAGTCATCTCAATCACATATTCTCAATTGACAATCCAATGTGATCCTGAGTAAGTTACACAGTGTTAGAGCTATTATTTTCAGATGAGTTGTGAAAATAAATTCCTGCCTGCTCTGTTGAATGAATGTTGGTGACTCAATGGCATTTCTTTAAACAAGAGCAGGGGTGTTTGTTTCACTGAGCTGGCTAATGTTTATCTACCAACAACAAAAAACAGATGGTCTGTATTATGATGTGGATGCTGCTCTGGACAAACTGGCTGTCACGTTAAAAGAGTGACTGAAATTCGAAAGCAATTCTTTGGCTGTAAGCACTTGAACACATCGTGAGTTTTTGAAAGATGTCATGGGCTTGGGAATTCTTTCTTTCTTTAAACCAATCCTTCAGTGGGATTCCTCCTTATATGAGTTTAGGAAAATTGTAGTTGTGAATGCGCTCTTGTTGAAGGTGTGACGATCTTTGTGCCAGCTCACTTCTTATTTTCAGGATGGGGTGTGTAAATGGATTGGTCCTGACATAGACCAGACATACCTCACGATGAGTGGTTTGTCTGGACTCGCATGTTGTGGCAAAGGACTAGAAATGGTAAATAATTTATATAAGATAACTTTATTAGTCACATGTACATCGAAACACACAGTGAAATGCATCTTTTGTGTTGAGTGTTCTGGGGGCAGCCCGCAAGTGTCGCCATGCTTCCAGCGCCAACATAGCCTGCCCACAACTTCCTAATTTGTACGTTTTTGCAATCTGGGAGGAAACCGGAGCACCCAGAGGAAACACACACAGACACGGAGAGAATGTACAAACTCCTTATAGACAGTGGACAGAATTGAACCTGGGTCACTTGCACTGTAATAGCATTACGCTAACCGCTACACTACCGTGCCTGCCCACTTATGTTCTGACAGTCTTTTGAATTTTACTGTAGATAACAATATACAAAATAGATGGACATCTGTTGCATAAACCCTTCCTTATCACTCTCCTTCCCATTCTTTTCCTTCCTTTCACTCCCTTCCCTTACCATACACCATTTCCCTTCCCTACTCCTTCATCATGCTCATATCCTCCACCACCTTTTTCCCTTCCCTTCCTTCAACCCCCCCTCCACCTTCACTCCTCTACAATTTCCTTCCCCCCCACCCACCGTAAACCTCCCTCCCCTTATCTTCTTTCCGTATCCCTTTCCTTCCAACTCCTCACTTCCCTTATCTTCCCAAGCGACTCACCTTCCCTCCCCTCCACTTTCCACTAATCCTTTCCAATATCCCACCCAAATCTTCCTCTTTCCCTCCCCTACTTGCCTTCCCCTCCCCTGCCCACTCTTCCACTTCTCTCAGACATTCCCTTCCTTTTTCTCCCTCTGCTCTTTTTCCCTTTCTTCTCTTGAGTCATCAGAGTATCCCAAGAAGGACAAAAACCACAATCTATAGTCACTGGCAATCTGAAATTAAAAAATACCTAAAATGCTTGGCAGGTCAGGCAGTCTTTTGGACCATTAGCAGTTTTCCCTCCACATATCGTGGCTGACCCGCACTTTCTGCTTTTAAACAGTACAGAAATGTTCTTTCTCCTATAGTCAGAACAGACCACAGAAAACTTGGTCAAGCAAAGTACAGAATTAAACCAAGGAGGATGTTTTCCAAAGATTATTATGGTGAAAGTCAGACCAAGTGGAATGTTAATGATAATGCAATCCTTTCCTATGTGGTAGACTTCCAGATGCCTTTCAAATCATTGGCCTACTCCTACCCTGATGTCATTCTGACAAACAAAACACCTATGTTGCCTGGGCCAAAGTTTTTATTTTAATAAGAAAATAAATTAGAAATGTCCTGCAGCAGAATGATTGAACGAATGAAGCGGAGTTAAGAAAAAACATATGGGAAATTTGATGGATAAATACTTTCCTTGCTCATAATCTAACACTGACTCAACACTACCTCAACATTCAGACAGTGTGACTAAACCAGTGCAATCTGTAGCACAGCTGCTTGTTTATTTTCAATGTCTGTCACTGAACCATGGTGCATATTTTTAATCCTCCATCTATAATCAGTTTAAACAAGATGCTATTTTTTGATTTTATATGCTTGAGTTCATCAAAATAGTTGGGCCACTGTAATGGAATATAGTTTTTATTTTCCTCCCAAAAGAAATCATCGCAGTTGGAGAATGGAAAAAAAAAGCTGCATTTACATAGCACCTTTCATGATCAGCCAGATAAGTGTTTTTTGAAGTGTAGCCAGTGTTGTAATGTCAACGAACAAACAGGCCAGTAACTTTGCTGATACCCAAAGCCCTGATTAATAGCTGAACCATCAGAGAGGCTCATATACATGCTTGAAAAGCTCGACCAGTCGTGCAGCATCAGTGGAAAGAGGCACTCTCTGAAAGGTCATCAGCCCAGAAAATACATCATCGTCAACATCATTTATACAGCAGCTTCAAGGCATTTCACAGAAATGGTATTAACTAAATTTCACAATGAATCATGTGACAAGATATTGGAAGAGGTGATTAGAAGTTTTGCATTGAGGTAGGATTCAGCCAAATTCTTAAAGGTATTTATATAGACTTTGATAACTTCAAAGCTTCCAAAAGCATTTTATGGACATTAATTTCTTCTGTAGGAGACACAACAGTTAGTTTATTATTGCAAGCTTCCACAAGATGTTAATGTATTTTTACTGCTGGTTGAGAGATGACTATTGCTTGCAAAATTAGAGAGCCCCCCTACTTTTTCAAATTGTGCTATAGGATAATTTTATGTTTACCTGATTCTGCAGTAGAAGCCTGCTTTTGAAAGACACAGAATCTATTCACCAAGTACACTGGTTGCACTGCACTGAAGCACAGCCTGGATTACCTGGCCAAATATCAGGAATAGACTTGAACCCAGAGTCTTCTGACTCACAGTTAAGATTGCCAGGTGAAATGTCAGGGATCAGGACCAAATGATGGGTAGATGCCTGCCTGGAAATCAGTGAGGTGTAGGACCAGTAGGCAGGGTGGGGAGGGTAGTGTATAGAATTGCAAGATGGGGAGGGGGTATGATCAATAGTTGGGGCTGTGATCTGTGTACAGCAGGTGATCAGTGCTCAGGGGAGGTAATGGGTGGTCAGGGGTAGGGATCATTGTCAAGAGGGTCACATAATCAATGGAATTGAACAGTGGGAGGGGAACAGGTCAGCTGGGCATTGTAGCTTTAGGGAGTGTGGGGGTGGCTCAGTGGAGTTCAGGGGTCAAAGGTCAGATGAGAAATCAGGTAGATACGTTAAAGGGGATCTACCTGAGTGATGCTTCAATTGGTAACCTGGGACCTAGTCAGACAGGAGCAGACCTCACAGATGTTCTGAAAGCCAACTTCTGGATAAATGACATGTGGGCCACATATGTCCATTTGAAAACTGAATATGGAATCACAGCATATGTTACATGTCAATGGGCCATGTCTGTGACCCTCCATATGTTAGTGTGTGGGATGTGCAGAGAAGTCAGAATGAAAGTCATGGACTCAAAGCAACGTGCACAAAGTATCCAATTCACAATAACATTTCATATTACATTGAAGTTAGATTGTCTAGTGACTAAAAATATAGTATTATGCAATCTGTTCCTTTGCTGCTGTAAAGTGATCTCAGTGGAGTGCTGGCCAAATACAATAATGCAATGTCATAATTCACTAAGGTCCCACGCACAGTGCTTGTTCTCCAAAGCATTATTCAATTCTTTCCTTTCTCTTAGATCCCTCTTTATGCTCCGTATCTGCACACCATTAAAGAAATAAAAGCCATTCTGATCAAGGGCAACAGTACATCATGCTCTCTGGAATATATTTATATCACTAACTCTGTTTAAAAAAAATATTTCCAGTGGCAACATCAATTAGCTGAATTTTGGTGAAAACTCAAAATTTCATTGCACAGTGAACTTGCTTGAGAAAGTGTTGTAATGAAAGTGCATGTGGCAATCTTATGATGTGTGTGGAAATCTTATGATGTGTGTGGGTGTGTCATGTGGATGAGAATTTGTTCGAATATGTGTTGCATGTGGCTCTTTTAACAACGTAGGCGTATATTATGTGAGGCTAAGCGGGAGAATGTGGTTATTGCATTTGGGTATCTGGTGCAGAAATGTATAGTGTGAGTATTGTGTATGTGCATGTTGGTGCTGTGTGGACAGGGTGTTGCTTGTGTGGGTGTGGGACCTGCATATGTATGCAGTGTTGGTGTTGTGTGAGAGCTGTGTGACTGTGAATTGTAGATGTTGTATGTGTGTGCAATGTGGGTGCCATGTAAGGGTATAGTGAGGGTGCTTGTGAATGATGTGTGAGTATGAGGTGTGGGTACTGTATGAGTGTGTATTGTAGATGCTGTGGCAGTCTACAGTGTGAGTGCCATGTGAGTGTACAGTATAGGTGCAGCGTGAGTATGTATGGTAGATGTAGCATGAGTATGCAGCATAGGTGCCATGTGACTGTAGTGTGAGAACTGTGTAAGTATTGTAAATGCCATGTGTGTGTGAAGTGACAGTGTTGTGTGAGTATGCAATATAGGTATTGCATGAGAGTGCATTGCAGGTGCTATGTGAGTACAGTTTAGGTGCACTGAGGATGCATAATGTAGGTGTTGGAGCATGCATTGTAGGTGCAGTGTAAGTATGCAATGTGGTTGCTATGTGAGTGTGCAAAATAGATGCTGTGTGAATGTGCAGTGTGAGAGCTGTATGAGTAAGCATTGTAAATGCCATGTGTGTGTGAAGTGATGATGCTGTGTGAGTGTGCATTGTAGGTGCACTGTGAGTGTACAATGTAGGTGTTGGAGTGTGCCTTTTGGTGCTGTATGTGTGTGCAAAGTGGTTGCTATGTGAGCGTACAGTGAAGGTGCTTGTGAGTGTGCAGTGTGGGTGCAGTGTCAGTGTACATTACAGGTGTCAGAGTGTGTGCTATAGGTGCAGTGTGAATGTGGGCATTATGTGAATTTATGCTGAAAATGGTGTGTGACTGTTTTCTAGATACTGTAAGAGTGTGCAGAGTGGGAACTGTGTAATTGTACACTTTGGTTCTGTGTGAATGTGGTTGCTATGTTTGACCTTAATGAGTTTCAGTGTGGGTCCACTGTTTGTGGTTTATGTTATGAATGTGTGCCTGGAGTTTTGACTATAAATCAGTCCTTGTGCATGATCCAGGCATAAAAATATTCATTTTACACGAACTTAAAAGTGAAAGTAATTACATTAACAGTAATGTATGCAGTGAGGCTTCTTCCAATATCTGCTCACTTAACAGAAGCATTCAATTATCAAGTACTCTCTGCATTCTCAATTCTGTGGGCGGGATGATGTGGAAGAGCATTGGGAAGTCAATCTGATATTTGCATACTGCATAATTGGATATTTTGTGCATATCTTTTATTATGTTGAATTGGTACTAGTTGGGCAATGCAGTCCTCTGGGGAGATTTAATGTAGACAAACAAATAAATTCAGTGTGTTTGGCTTCTGCACTGGAGCTAGGAATTTCAATATAAAAAGGGTCTCTAAGTATTGCATTATTTATCTACAGATAAGTTAGGATCACTTTCTGCACTGTAGCACAAGTTCCAGAAAGGTTCTGGTGTCTTGGGCTAACAAATCATCATGATTTATTGCAAAGCCGTCCTAATTAAACAATAAAAGCTTGCTCCACAACCTCTTCCTTCCCTGCCACGCAAGCCCTTCTCCCAGCACAGTGCCACTTTTCCACGCTGGAGCTTTAATTTCCAGCATGCTGCCTCCCCTGCAGTCTGCAGTTTAATGTCAACTCAGCAGTGTGTAGTGTAGCAGGTTTTTAATTCGTTGTTTGAGATTCCTTCCCCAGGACCCACAGTCCCCCACATTCAGCACCAGCTTGCTTGTGAATGCCAAATAACATCTATCCTTGCACCTCCGCTAATGCACCCAAGGCATCTGTTGGGGGATGTGATACAGAATGACGCTCTTAACCCTTTGGTTGCTGGTACTAATCATACCAGGATATTCCTACTTGGATATCTAGACCTCAGTTTTAGCAAAGCACTACCAGCATAGCTGGACAGGAAAAGGATGGGAAGTTATCTGGATCAAACAATATGGTACAAATCCAACCCATTCTTAACTATTTACATTTTTATAAAACAAATCTGGCCATCAACCAGGTTCCTGCTAAAGTCAGGCGGAAGCCTAATTAACAAGCAAAAGTCACAGTTTAGTGACATAATTAGCCACAGAACTTAAGTATAGTAGTAGGTTAGTGGGAAGGCCATACTGTCACCATCTGGTAGCAGTTGTAAGAAGTCCACTGATTCATGGTTATGATGGAGACAAACCCTTTTGTTGCAGCTCTAGTAAATTGCAGCTCTAGTAAAATCCAGCTGTTCTGGGGTAACTAGTGACCTTCTGACTTAAGGCAAGAGTTTTACTAATTCTACCAAGACAGCCCACTGAAGCACTATTGTGGAACTTTGCTGTGTGTAAACTGGCCCTTGTTTTTACCTACTTAACAAGGATGCTCCTTGAAAATAGCCCATTGTTGTAAAGTGTATTTGAGGTTCCCGAGGACTTTATAAATGGTAGCACTTTCTTCACCAAACAGTATCTTGACCTAGAAGGCTCAATTTTCCCCAAAACTTATTTCTCTTTTCCTTTCTCTCAGGCACTGACTTCTTCTCCTGTTGCCATTTGCTATCTATACTATTAGCAGGAGTCTCTTCTCTCACTAGGGAGCTAAGACCAATTGGAAAACTGCTTCTGGCACTTGGATGAGAATAGCGTTTTATCTGCAGACAGGAAAGCACCCCCAGTGTCTTTCTGGCTATTAAGCTTCTGTTCTCTCTAGGTACTGCAGTAACCCACAGAACCATCAAGGGAGCTAATAGCTGAATCATCTTCATTATTACATCTGATGCAATGAATACAATCAGGTTCACCTGACAAATGTTACGTTCAACTTCAAACTTTTATTGGTTTCATGTTGCAGCAATAGCATACTGATATTACAAGCACACGGCTATTTAAATGCCCTGAAAGGGCACACCCTAAAGCCAGTACTGATTCTGTAAAAGGAAGAATGAAGAAGAACAGGCATTTCTCTTGCCTCTTTCATATCTTCAAGACTTAAAGGGCTAGAAGACTGCTGATGAACTTTAGAAGTGTAAAACTGGAAATCAAGAATGAGCACCCAATATTGTTCAATGACTAAAATGTGGTACTCTGAGTGACTTCAAAAGGGAAGCCAAAGTCTGAACTAACATGAATGCCATTTTCGTAGCCCTTGTGATGATGCTATACTGAAATCTGTTTGTAAATCTCTGTGGCAAGTTGTGGATTTAGCATGAAATTCAAAAAAAACTGCAGATGCTGGAAATCTAAAGTAAAAACAGAAAATGCTTGAAGTACCCAGCAGATCAAGCTAAATGTGTTTGAAGAGAAACAAAGTTAATATTTTACGTCAATGAAGCTTTGTCAGTACTCAGAAGGAGAAAAAGAAAATTGCTAAACTTCAGGGAGGGTGGGAGAGGGAGATGTTTTTGACAGGGCCACAGGGATAAACAAGGTTATCTGGTCAATGAGTGAATGGGAGGATTTTCAATCCCACTCCCACTCTGACCTATCAGTGTGTGGCCTCCTGCACTGTTACAATGAGGCCCAATGAAGATTGAGGAACAGCACCTCATCTTCTGTCTGAGCATTTAGCAGCCTTCTGGACTCGATATTGAACACTACAACTTCAGGTAATCTGATTTTTCTGTCTATCAGTCATTCATATTGGCTCAGCTAAGTTGTTTCAGTTTTTCCTTTTTTTGTCTCTTGAAGTGGAGGACATGCCAGGTCTGACCTGCTGGGCATGTCTGCATTTCACAACTCCTACATTCTTCTATCTATGTTGTTTGGTCTATGTTCTCACTTTTTAAGTACTGCCATTCACTGACCTGCTGAGTATTTGCAGTATTTTACCATGGATTTAGCATAGTTACAAAGGGAACAGATTACTCATTGGAAAAGCTCTGGAAACCTTGGAACAATTGAACCAAAGCACTGGTTTATCACAGAAAGTGGCAGGACTGGCAATACCAGCATTCATTCCCAAATTGTCCTTGAGAAGGTGGTGGTAGCCAGTGAAATCACAATGAATAGAGTGCCAGGCAAAGAAAGGCATGCAGAATTTGCTCTGATCAAACTACATCTCAAATACTAAAGTCCAATTTGCTCACTACAATTGAACATAATAGAAACAAGTAAGTGTGTTTATACAATGCCTTTCATCACCTCCAGGTGTTGAGAAGTTCTTTACTGCTGAAGCACAATCACTGTTGCAGTCAACACCAGAAGTAATGGAGAAAAATGTCAGATTTTTCTGAAAGAGACTGAGGTCTTATTCCTGCAATTCTGGAAGATGTGTGAATATAATGTAAATTACCAAGGGCTAGGCATGCTTTGGTCTAAATAGGTGTCAAAGCCAGGGCCTACAGTAGAGGCATTCAAACTGGAAGCAAACTGACTGCGATTCACTGTCTAAACTTATCTTAGTTCAGTTGAACTGTGGACTTTGCAACCAATTTAAATTGGAGTTGGCATGAAGGGAGTGTGGCTCACCAGCATCATAGAGTAGATTGTCATAATGGGCCAACTTCTCTAGTATCAACTGAATGGTATTCCTCATTGGAACCATCCTATGATCTGGAAAAAGATTAATGGTGTTCAAAATCAGTCAGAATTAATTATTACCATTAGTACATCACCAATACCATACCAATTTACATTACTGACAGGACATTCATGTAAAAAGAAAAACATCTCTGTGTTCGTTAGGGCTGAGGAAAATGGTAAACACAAAGCAGTAAAGCAAAGGAAATAGAAATGGGCATAGGGCAGCAAAAGGCCAGGGAAAGAGACTGAGGCAAAGCAGGAAAGGAAACTGGCAAGAGTTTTAACAAAGGAGCTCCAAAGAAGAAGGGCTTTGCTGAGTAAGAGAACAGCAACAGATGGTGGGGTAAGATACGTTTGTGATTAAAACAGTTCAAATATTTAGTCTTTCATGTCGAAAAGCAAATGTTTATTTGTACAGTGTTAATACTTAAAGTGCCCCTGTCTTAGCATTCACGCAACGGTATGCAGCAGGCCAAGGGTTAAAATGCAGATTTTCAAAATGTCTAAACATGTCAGCATTGACTTCCTCAAACTTTATTTGAACCTGCAGATATTTGTTCTCTCTGCCATTGCTTATATGACAGGAACCAAATGCATAAATTTGGGTGGTTCAAAAAAAAAGCAACATTTTAGACGAAAGAGGCCAACATGTTTGGATGAAAGGGAAGTTGTTCTCATTCTGGCCTTTGGGAAGTGCTGTCCTGTAGGTAACTGCAACAGCCCCAAATAGAAGCAGGATATCTGTCATAAGCCCACAGGATATCACTGGACTGTAAGAACATGGGGAGAAAGGGGTGATGGGTTCACATGAGTGGAGCTTTAAATTGCAAATAAAACAATAATTTGAAAATATTAGGATTTGACAAAATCAAAAATTAAAAGGCAATAATCTGGAATTGTGGAATACAGGTTGACCATTAGATCTCAGCTATATTGTTACTACCCAACAATCCTCGAAGGAACCAGAACAATTAAAGCATGTGATAGTGTGATTTTGCATCACCCTTGAAAATAAAAGTCCTGTTCACTCATCAGCCCTATGTTTACTGACCTAAAACAGCACCGTATCCACCAATAGTGGACTTTATTAATGATTTTCCTCTGATTCATATCCCCTGATCACCCCTCTCCATTCTATTTCTTATCACCACCTCCTGCCCAGAAGCCCATTGTAACCTTCACACTCCACCAGTTCTTGTCCCTTTTCCATTTCCTGATTCCTCACCACCACACCACCATCCCAACCCTCATCCCCACAACCCACTAGTCACCATATCTTCATCAGGCTTAGCATTTGCCTTGGAACTCAATAATTCCTAAGTCTCTTGGCCCTCTTTAAATTGTTCTTCAGCATTCTCCCTCTCTGACAGGCATTTCGTGACCTATTCTAATATATCTTTCTTTGGATTGTTCTGATTATTCCTTTGTGAAGCAACCTGGGATGTTTTACCACATTAAAGATACTGTAAGATTACAAATTATTATAAATAGTATTGGAATCCCTGCATTTTCCCAAAATGTTTAGGGATGTCTATCAATTTATCCTGAGCACATTGACTCCAGGTTTTCTGCAGTCTCATGGATTCAGCCTACTTTCCACTACCTTGCCAAGTGGTCATGAGTTTAGAAAGTGTAAGTAAGATATTTGACCATGGAGAACCATTAGATCCAAGCACAACCTCTCCACCCAACCCATGGTTAGTCTAGGCTTCCGGCAGGCCACAGGAGTAAGAGGTTGTGCTTATTTCATTTTAACCAGAACATGTCTTGCTGTGACAACTCTTCAGAGCTTTGGTTGAGATCAATTACAAAGATGTCCTGGAGCTGAATATGTGTTCTTCCCAGTGTGTGGCTCATGTTGACATGGGAACTTTCCTGTACGTGGGATTACTGGATGGTCTGGGTGGAGTGAGTACAGGATGGAGATGCGTAAACACCAATAAGAGAATGTTCTCTCTTTCTCCCCACTCCCACTTGCCCTTTCCCTTCTCCACACGTGAGTTTAGATATTTGGATAAAATGAGGTCAGGCTTCATCCAGTAAGGTCTTGTGATCTCCCTCCTGCAATTTTCCAGTCCTGGCTTAACTTGCATGCAAAATGGCATCAACCAGGCTCACCTCACTGCACACCAGAGACTTGAGCACAATGATCGAGGCTTACCCAAAGCAGATCTGGGGGAGTACTCCATTGTCCACAATTCATCCTCCATCAATAGTGAATATAACAGTGGCAGTGTATTGTATTCTGCCTCCAAAATTCAGTTCCATTTCCAAACATGTGTACAATGCACTGTCACTACTGTTTAGCACTTCTGTCTCAGGATGAATTTCTAGGCAGTTGACTTTTCAATGAGGCATTACATTACGGTCTTATCTGCATTTGAAATGAATGTTAAAAGTTACAAGGTGCCAGTGTGAAGAAGGGTGAGAGAGTTATCCCCAGTATCCTGGGCAATAGTTATTCCTTCATCAACAACTCTTTTAAAAAAAAGCATATTGCCTAATTATCATACAGCTGTTTATGAGAGCTGGCTGAGCACAAATCACTTGTTGAGTTTCCTGCATTACAACAATGGTTATATTTAAGGTCCAAAATACCCTCAGAAGGTATGAAATATGAGATCTTTTTAAAAGCAGGAAAACCCCTATCCTTCTGGTACATGACTCGGTTACATGCTGCTGCTACTAGTCAAGTCATAGGACAACCATATGTTAGTTGTCCCTTCCTCTTGATGCCTATTTTGCACCTGCTTCTTCTGAAGGTGCTGTATCCTAGGCTATAAATTGGCAACCATCAGTCATCCTCCAGTACCTTGTTTAATTAACTTCTCTTGAATTGTGTGCCTAGACCATAAGAGTTGGCATGCTATTTGACAGCAAAATTGATCCTACTTTGATATCTATAAGCACGCACTTCTGGGTGAAAATAAAATGTGGCCTTATTCATACCTGAACTCAAGGATGGGAAATTCTGTGTAAGTATGAATCAAAGCTGGGCCTCCTGCAATCAGAATGCCCAGACCACTCACTAAGTTATTAGTGGAAAAGTCACCCAATAACTACAGTATCCCCATCTTCTGCTGTATGTCAATGCATTGCGCAGTTAGTTGGAAGGTTTGGTGTAGTTGCTGATCTCAACCCTACAATGAACTGGTGATTCGATGCAATGCTTCCAATCAGAGAGACGGCAATAGGGGATGGTGAGGAAAATGAGGGGAAGGGGTAAGAAGTAAGGGTGAGAAGGGAAGAGATAGGAGGCATAATATGAGAGAATAGAGGGAGACATGGTGGGAGAAAAGAGAAAGGAAAGACAGAAAAAACAGCAAACAAGGTCTGTTTGAATCATTACACGTGCAGGGAAACAAAGAAATTCAAGCAAGTTGGCCAAATTATGAAGATATATTTTTAATTTGTCTCAACCACAGCAACAACTTGTATTTATAGATAGCAAAATGGAATCTTGATATTGATGCTAAATATTGATGCTGAACCATAGAAGAAGATACAAGGATAGATGTCTACCAGCTTGGTTAAAGATACAAGTTTTACAGAACATCTTACATGGAATTTCAGAACTTCAAAACCTTGATAGCTGAAAGCAAGGCAGCCAAAGATGGAATGGTGAAATCCTGAGAAAGTTGAGAGGCTAGAATTAGCTATCACAGAGAGTTACATGGTTAGAGGAGATTATAATGATTGGATGAGGTCTGAAGTTTTGGATTTCAGCAGCAGATAAACTGAGGTGGGGGTGGGATCTGATGATTATGGAGGCAGATATAGACAATCTTAATGATCATATGGATATGTGGTCAAAATCCAGTGTTGGAGTCAAATACTACATCAAGGTCACATACAAGTCAATTATGACTTATAAGAGCAAATCTGAAACAGTGGCAGCAGTGAAATCTGATTGGAGGGATTCAAACAATCAGCTTCTGGCAAGATGAATTTAAATTAATGAGACTATAACATGTTCATAGCCTTTGGTAAGGAAAAGGAGATTGAAGATGGGGCAAACAGTGTGCAGGGTCAGAGAGGTCAAGGGTTACTTTAGATGAGGAGAGCAGTGATGATGGAAGATTTGAAGGTGAGAGACTACCAGTTGGACCTACATAAATGCTGTTTGGAGGTGAGGTGCCATAGGTATCTTTCCTTTGCTACCTGCCGCTCCAGTTCTATACATTACATCTTCAATAATTTCCTTTTCTCTATTAATGCTGCAATTTTTATTGCTCAGCACAGAATATTTTTCCTCATTCCATTGCCATATGAATTATAATTTTCTTGTCAAGCTCGACAGGCACAAGTGTTTGTAGCTCCTTCGAAATGGGAAATGTAATCAAAACCTAAGCAGAAGCAATCACAGCAAATAAGGGCAGAATTATTTAACAGTCATTTTTATTACAAAGTGCTTTGCATTGAATGTTTGTCTGAGGCAATTGCATCCCAACGACAGTAAAGTCCTTTAAGATCATTCTTTGGCTCGTAAGCTGGAAGTGACAAGGTCAAGGATATGTCAAATATATTCCTTCCTTTCCTCCTTCCATAGCCTGGCTGGAAGCAGTCATGTGTCTGAGTCATAATCATGGGTTCAAGCCCCACTCTGGAGATAGAGGTCAAAATCTAATCTGACACTCCTCTACAATGCTGAGGGAGTGCTGCACTATGGGAAATGCTGTCTTTCTAGTAGGGTGATAAACTGAAACCTCACCTGCTCTTGCACATGGATATAAAAGATCCCATGGCATTATTTTAATGAAGACCTGGAGAAATTTCCAGGGTTTTATGTCCAATTTTTATCCTTTAACTAACTTCATGTGGCAGGAGAAGGGTTTAAATTTCTTCCAATGTGCTTTATCACAACTGGGTCATCAGTATTCACCAAATATATTCCATGAAGTGAGTGGGGTATGGAAATACTTCATGATATTCAGCGTTAAAGCTCTCAAGCAAGGCCCTTAGATGTTGCAATGTAATAGTAATAGAGTCATAGAGTTATACAGCATGGAAACGGGCCCTTCTGCCCAACTGGTCCACACTGGCCAAGATGGCCATCCAAACTAGTCCCATTTGCCAGAGTTTGGATAATAACCTTCTAAACTTTGCTATCCATGTACCTGTCCAACTGTCTTTTAAAAGTTGTCATTGTATATGACTCAACCACTTCCTGTGGCAGTTCATTCCACAAACGTATCATCCGTGTAAAAAAAAGTTTCCCTCAAGTTCTTATTAAATCTTTCCCCTCTCACCTTCAACCTATGCCCTCTGGTTCTTGATTCCACAACCCTGAGAAAAAGACTGAGTGCATTCACCCTATCTATGCTTCTAATTAGTTTATACGCCTCTATAAGATCACCTCTTAGTCTCCTACTCTCTAAGGAAAATAATTCTAGCCTGTCCAACCTCTACCAATAACTCAGTCCCACAAGTCCTGGCAATATCCTTGTGAATCTTTTCTGTGCTCTTTGCAGTTTGGTAACATCTTTTCTCTAGAAAGGTGACCAAAACTGAACCCAATACTCCAAGTGCAGTATCAACAGTGTCTTGTATGACTGCACTATGGCCTCCCAACTTCAATATTCAATGCCCTGGCTGACGATAATG
>JAUZTB010000127.1:27520839-27533850 GCA_034780895.1 Rhynchobatus australiae | reverse complement strand
CACGGATCCCGATGCGGCTCGTCTTTCATTCGATGCTGAGTTCCCAGTGACTGGTGGCTAAATGGGACGTGTGTGTGTGTGTGTGTGTGTGTGTGTGTGTGTGTGTGTGGAGAGAAAGCTTACGACGGACCCTAGATCTACGTTTCCCCACCTTTCCTCGCAGGCTCCCCGGAGGACAGACAGCTTTGCCTCTACCTCCTCTCTCATCTCATCTGTCTGTACGCTCCATCGGGCTGATTAACAAAATGCCAAACGCAACTCTATTCCTAATTCCCCAGACGTCAGTGTCAATCAGCTTTTAGATATATATAGCTGTGGGCGACTTCTTCCTTCACTAAATCTGCAGCTCCATAAATTGTTAGGGGTGGGGGTGGGGAGAAATCGAGGGTTCGGAGCCACCGAAGAACGAGGCTACAGCTCCAAAGTAGCCTTGCGCCCCGTCCGTCTCGTAACCGCATGGAAAAAAAATGGGGAAAAGACGATATAATGTTATCTATCAATGTGTTTTAGACGGCGTGTAGAAAGCAGAATGAGATGAGGTAAAATATAAAACGAGTCCCACATGTATCTTCAATGCGGACAGGCTGATCGATTAGATGACGGGTTATAAAAAAAATGCATACATTGCGTGTTCCGATCCTATTAAAGTTGGTTAAATTCCCTCCATGTTCCACTTTTTAAAAAAGAAAGCAAAAAAAAAACGTTCTCGCAATTGCCCTTCCAATTTCCCAAGAAAGACTACTCACCTTCTTGCAAATAAATAACAGGGTACGAGAGGGTTGGGTGGAGATTAGCTTGATCTGTCTTGCTCGGGTCTTCACGTTGAGATTGAAAAATAAATCTCCAGAATGCCCTTGAGAAACATCTCAGCAAATTCTCCACTGCAACGATTCGATCAAACTGGAAAACAACAAGCTGGTAACATTGAAAGAATTTGCTTATACGATATTTGGAACCCAGCTAGAAAGGTCACATTTAATCTGACCACCGCAGCTTGGACGGTCGTAGACAATGAAAGCAATCCCCCATCTTTTCTCCACCCCTCCCCCTCCTCCTGACTCCAATAAACAAAAGAAGTCGAGATCTTTGTTACGGTAAATGAGTTTCCGAGATGTTAAAATGTAGTCGCGCCTTTGCTAAACAGGAATCCGGGAAATCTATAAATCTTCGAATCGGTTAATAATAAAAGAGAGATATATGACGGTGCAAAATCATGTCCTCGACCCTTCTGATCCCTGCTTTCCGGAGGGAGGGCTTTGAGACGGGGTGAACAGCTACAGAGGTTTCAGGCAGATTCACACAACACCCAGTATTGCAGTGAATAGTCTCCCCCTCTTAAAGCGGGTACGCACAATTGAATCGGGTCCGACTGGTCAGTTATTACTATTTTTCTTTTATTTGCGACGGTTCATAGTATAGTCGTCTTTTCACCTGCAGATTTGATCCTGCGTTGTGATTTCCACTTCAAAAATAAATGTTTCGCAACCAAAAATGAACTCATTTTAGGTTCTCGAGGCGACACCGTGTAGCTGGGTTGGTAACTTACGAAGCTGTGTGGACACGAACAGTCCATCGAAAATTCTGAGATTAGAATGCTAATTTATTGAGCTAATTTAACAAACTAGAGATTAATGGAGTACTGTTGGTGCATATTTGGATGTTAGACGTTATTGCAGTGCAAGGAGTAAAACCCTGGGAATTGCTGTAGCGTTTAGGGACTAGAATGGAATACGTATAATGAGAACTTTCGCGTGGAATGGCAGTTTCAAGTTAATTCTATATACTTGAAATCAGCAGACCAGCAATGTGCTTACACGAGGAAATATAACGGCAAGGAGATTGCGCTAACAAAAGTACGCGACTAAAACAAATGGGTAACATTTTATGAGATACGCAGACAACACGCACCATCATCTTTCCAGATCTCAGTGTTTGGCTATTAACGGTCTGGGGAAGAGGGACACAGACATTTAATTCGACTTGTTCCTCTCGATTACGCGTAGGTGACATGACAGCTTTAATAATCCAAGGACAACAGCTTCACACAAAGAAGCGTCTCCTCAGTCGGTATTTTTTACCCTCTGATTTGTTGTCTTGATTTAGCAACAAGCTCATCCGCGAATGATTCGAAACAGTTTGACAGAGGGACTGAGCCTAATTATTCCGAATTACAACGCAACCGGGCCTAAAGGCGCAGTCGACCGGAAGGGGGGTTTGTTTGCAATTTATTTCATTTTAGATGTTCTGGGGAAAACAATAGGGGTCCCAGTCTGTGACAGCGTGCGATTTCTATCCTTGTTTGTTTTCCCTTATTTTTACTGGTTCTATGATGGAAAATAAAGACACTCATTGAAGTCAGTTTGGTCCAATCGCATTTAATAATATATTAAATGTGGAAACAATAGATTCGCGGCACTTCAGCTCTGCTTTTAAAAGCTCGACGTGTAGCGTGGTTGGACCTAACGAGCCCCGGTCTGATTCAAATGGGGCATTTACAAAGTAGTTCATTTCATCTCGGCCAGATACAGCTCCTGACTGGAGTATCCCATTTCTTAGCAACATAAGCTGCACGTCTATCAGTGTCAGACAATTGTACAAAAAACGGCATTTAGTTTATCGCTGTTTAACTGTGTTTTGTAAAGCAAGATTAAAATGGAGATTCGGAAAAGTTGGTCATTAAAGGCCTCTTTATTGTTATTCGGAATCTAAATAAATTGTGCCATAAGTCAATTACAAATCAGTTCAGTGTCGGATTGAGAGGGAGAGAGCGAGCCGGTCGTTTGAAGGGAAGAGGAATGTTGTTTTGTGAGTGGATTTGGGGGAGGGGGGCGGCCCTCCCCGGGGACATGTGACCACGGGCTGGCGATTCCATTGATTTTCGTGCCGCGGCGCTCCAGACTCGGCTGGGAGCGACACCAGAGAGCCCGGGGCCTCCTATCAGGGGCAACGGGGATTCAGACGGCGAACAGTGCCCGAGCGTCGTCACCAGCCACATGCTCACCGTCTGCTTTTGAGTTCCATTTCTGCGCAGTTATCGCTGCTCCGATCTTGTGCATTTCGTAGGAAAAGTCAAACAAACAAACAAAAAAAGCAACAGAGCAGTTGCTCCATTCTAATCGCCACTGTGTTTCGCAGTTAAACTTTAATCTCCTTTCCTGCCTTCTATAGGCGTCCAACTAAACCGCATGTGCCCCAGTGAGTATAGTGTGAGTGTTTCGCGGGGAGAGACTGACTGTTGCTGTGTTTCCACAGGCGCTCCATTCTTTCGACGCTGCCGGAAAGAAACCCAATTGTGCGCGTTTGGAGGGCATTCCGCTCCCTGATCAATTCAACAGTCAACGTGACACAAAATGGGTTTTAGGTTTGCAAAAAAAAAAGTCTCAGAGGACTAAGAGGGGCACAGAGAGGCTTTAAAAAACAGCTTTTGTGCGTATCGTGTAGTGTTTCGTGTGACATTACCGCCCGGGCAAGCGTTGGGAGGCTGGTTAAAATGCAGCAGCGTTTGAAAAACAACCTTGGTGTAAGATCGTTCTATAGACGTGAGATCCGCTTTGGCTGTTTCAAATAGTTTACCCTTTGCCTTCAGCACCCCCCTCCATTCCCTGTCTGGGTTTAGCAGAGGTTGGAATCGGGCCAAAACTCACTGAAGCTTGATTGAGCGTTGCAATTCTGCAATGGAAATGAAATCCCAAACTCCTCCGCTTCTTCCTTCATCTCGTTAGACTCGCCACAATTTTTAAAGCCAGATACTTTTAGGAGAGGGCGAGAGGGTGGGGGATGGGAAGAAATGAATGCAGCATGTATTTACAAGTCGATGGTGACCTCGATCCCGTGGCCTGTAATAAAGTCTTCACATCTGTCGTTCAAAGCGTCGGCTGTAATCGGCCACATTCCCAGCATCGCGTGCTTTGCAAGGTTATGTGTGGTGCAGTTTATTGCAGCGGGGGATTCTCAATAATAATTTCCTCCTTTCAAAAGTTTTTTTTAAAAAGAGGACAGGCAGTACGAGAAACCCAAAACGCCAAAAAAACATCAGTTCCTTTTTTTTCCATTGAAAAACTTTCTCAGCCTGTGAACCGGAGCATTGATTTAGTTTATGTTTCCCGAATGTCTCGGTGCACATTCTGACTTGGACCTGAAATCTTACCTCTTTCTTTTCCCACAAATGCTGACTGTTTCCAGCGTTTCCTGTTTTTTTTCTAATTTCAGGTTTCTAGCATCTGCTCTCTATTTTCGGAACATGTTAACTGGCTGAATTACGTAGGCAGAATTACGGGTGATTTTATTTTTACATACAGTGATCGAATTGTAAGCCGCTGACTCGGTAAACACGTTAATCAAACGATTGAAAAATACGGTGATGTTGGAGGAACTCAGCAGACCAAGCAGTATCTGCGGAGAAAAGCAGGTCAACGTTTCGGACCGCCTGCTTTTCTCCACGGACGCTGCCTGGCCTGCTAAGTCCCTCCAGCATCATCGTGGTTTTCATTCCGATTCCAGCATCTGCAGTCCTTTGTTTCTTTAATCAAACGATTGACTCGGTACACATTAACTAAACTAACGACTCTTGTGACCCCCGCCTTCCTCTGGTCTGTTCCCCCCCCCCTCCGGAAATAAAGACGGGACTGTTGGCATCCGGCACCGTTTGACCCAGCCCGAATTATTCTCTTTGTAGACTTCCCAGACTGCTTGTTAATGGGGCTATTTATATTTAAATTCATTTTCAATCTTTGAAAAGGGAATGACAAAGATTCACAGACGTGTTTTAAACTTCCAAACGGCGGACAATTGGCACGGTGCAGGTATTCATTCGCAATGCTAGTATTAGCGGACCATTTGTGTGTGTGTGTGTGTGTGTGTGTTAAAGGGCGGGGGAGGGGGAGAGGGAGGGGTCGGTAACATATAGGCTCATTTCCAATTGTGGACTGTCAATGTCAGGCCAAATTCTTGTATTTAAATTCAGCCGATCTGATGGAAAACGGTCGGTAAATAGAACGCTGGAAAAAATAAAGTTTAGGAAGAAAATTGACAAGTTGGCGTGATCGTGACGAAAGGTTGTCAGGCCTTATTGTTGAAAAAAAATCGGATCCAAAGTTCGAAATTCGTGCTTTATCAGCATTAAAGAATTAGAATCCAAGAATTTTAACACACAGTATTTTTAATCTAGAAAAATGAGAGAGATTTGTGAAACTTACTCAAATTTGTATTACACGATTTGCCTTACATTGTACTCTTGTTACAGAATCACACGGTGTACACTTGCCAGTAATTTTTTTTTGATTGTTCATTATTCTTCTTCCCCTTCAACTCCTGTCAAATATTCTCCAATGATGTCAAATGGAGAACCTACGACTGCTGTCCTTCGCCTCTGTACTTCTGTATTATGGGTCACTACGTCTGACTTGCACTCTGGGACAGTCTGAAAGAAATGTCCTTAACGCGGAGCTGAAGTAACGGTAGACGATCTAGATCTTTACCAAGTCCCAGGGCACTCCATGAATCAATTTTCTATCTGTACTAGGACTTCACATTCCTAAATTATTCAAAATGTACGTCTTCTTGCCAGCAATTGGCGTTATTAAAGTACTGTGGATAAACATTGTAAATTAATATTTTATTCCTTTTGTGTATCTTTACTTTTTTCTCAACCAGAAAAATAGTGTCAGTTTTTTTGCATAACAACGATGGGTGTCTTGTTCACTTCCATACCATGTAGTTAAGATTGGTATCTTGTTGCTATGTAATTATGTTAACGCTTTATTGTTATATAATCTGTATTGGCACGTTGTTATCGTATAGTCACTAATAATATTCTTATATCGCCAGTATTAGCACTTTCAGAAATTATGGCAGAATCCCGCTCAGCACTCATTCCCGGTCAGCAAAGACCTTTAAATCCTATTACATCACAGATTGTCCTAATAAGACCAGAAATCTCAACTATTTACAGGGAATCTTTTAGCATCGATAATATCATCTCGTTTATTACCATAATTTCACTTCATTTTGTAAGATAGAAAGAGCTTTATGTTGACACGCCAGTGTTGATATTCCGAAGCAAAATTCATATGCACTCAGAACGACAATACCTTTAAATGTATCACTCTGGAATCTGATGTCACCAATGGTTCAAAGCGTAATTAATCCCTAATGAATTCTGATCATTTATCCGTTCTATGTTATTCAGCTGAAAGTATTGCACATAAATAATAAACCGATTTACGTCAGAACCTTTGGGTTAAAATCAGATTAGATGTTTCACATAAACATTATCAGCATCAATTTCTGTTACTTACTTTAGAACTGTCAGTTCCACACCTATATTACTGGGTTGGTCTAAAGACTTTATGCCACTGGTAAAATGAGAATGGAGACTAATTGCAGCAAGCCACCTAAATGGAAATTGTTTCTTTTCCTTTTCAGCCCCATTCTCTCTCCTTTCTCCCGGCTCTCTGCTATTTAAATAAATTAGTTATTGACTTTTTGGGGGGAAAGAAACGTAAATTTAGAGGGTGTTAGTCTGAAATGCAAATATAGCTTCAGATTTCCTGGAGCTCAAGTCATTAAAAAATACAACGTTTTAGAACAGTCTAAGCACCTAACAATGACCAGACGCACAACTGTGATTTTATTTTCCTATGTGATATTTGCACAGGGTAATATAAATCCAGTCCAACAAAGTGATTACCCATTTGCTATTAAATGCGTTTTTCCTCTTCTAGGGAATATTCTTTCAGCTGAAAGGCGCTCCAAATAGTGATCACACGTGCTCTGTCACACAAGGCATGAGTCTACATTTACTGAACCTGTTTGCCTTCTTCTCCTGAAACCTTTGACAATATGGAGATGGGGTGGTGGGGGGGGGGGGGAATTAGTTAATTAAAAATAGAAAAAATCTGTTAATTAATCAAATGGGAAAAATATTTATAAGCGTTCCACATTCTTGTATGAGTGCCTGAATTCTTCACATCTATAATTTTCCTTTTATGGGATTAATTTAAATATAGATCGATTTTCGTGACATAAAAAGACCGAGGATCACCTCGGGTCATCGATGTCACCACCATATTGGCCTTCAGTATACGTGTAGATATTAAGTACAATTAAATGCCTCACCAGGTAACCGGACTGATGTACTGGTGCTGAAGAGAGCAAGTAATAAGTATAGTATAGCAAAGTTTTACTGAGAAAATGTCTTTGTGTCGTAAATGCTGGCTACATTTGCTCTGTGGATTGTGTGGTAATCCATACATTAGGAATCACATACTCCGGTCTAGATACAGTACACAGAAAAGAATGGCATACTAAATGTCAGAATGCGCTTATGCGGATTTCAGGCAGCAATGGGGGAGGGGTAGTCACATTAGACAGAGATGTCCTTTTTGCTCGTTCGGTAGAACCATTCCATATAGACTCTGCTATACTTTACTCGTGATCATTTTTTAAAAAAAGATAATCGGCAATTTTACTGCTGCATGTGTCCTCTTGGAAATTTTGCAATATTCAGCAGGTTTATAAAACCATGAGAAAGAGCGCGAAGGAATGGCTTGAGACAACAAAAGTCGGCAAAGCGTTAAAACGAATCTCACAGGAAAAGCGAACAAAGATGGAAAGTGCAGATAAACTCGCCTTTCTTGCTTCAGTCGCTTTCCATGTGTTGAGTGATATAACTTGGACTGCTCCCGTGTCTTGTTACATCGCCCCTTCCCTCTTTATTCACTCTTTTGCTTCTCTTCCCCTGTGCCATTCAATTAGTCTTTCTTTCTCTCCTTGTTCCCATTTTAATTCTCCCACACTATTTATTCCCCAGAGCTGGTTGATTATCGTCTCCTATCTTGTTATCTCTCTGTCCTTCCCTCTCATTCCCTCCACATTCGGTTTTTCCTTCTTCCACATGATTCATTCGCAAGGAGCAGCTGATATCGGACACTCATTAGGAAACAGATGAGGCACAGTTTTGTACCAGCATGCAAAGTTCCTTTTATCCCCTGTAATAAATCAAACGACGCAGACAGAGACAGCGTGGAGGAAATAATAAATACACAAGAATTCGCGTTTGGATTTTTTTGTTACGTTACAACTTTGTCAAGATGGACCTTTTCAAAAGCCTTGTACTATTTATCAATGTATACATAACATAACTTTAGGTTAAAATACTATTTTAAGAGCCTTTTACTTTAGAAGGTATAAACCATCTTCTAGTGCTTAATATTTTGTTAGAAGACTGTATTTGCCGTTCCCGATGTGTATATTATTTAATGTAGTGTCCTGTTCTCTTAGATGTATTCTCCTCCCATGTCATGGGAAATATATTCTATCAGATCATTCACTTGTCTATGTATTTTCAAGTCTATTGGTTACTATTGATATTTGAACAAAGAATCCGGATGCGCAGGGATTACCTGTAAATATTGTGATTATGCAGAAAAATCAGACACGTAAAGCTCGTTATTCACAACAGTCTACTCTTGTCAATTTCGCGTCAGTTTCTCAGGCTTCCGAATCAACTGGTGGCTCTGACTAAAATGCACCATAGCTGCAGCGCTCACATGTAAATGACCTTAAAAAGATACAAGAATGCTACTCTGTATGAAATGATCGCGGGTATTTAAATACGTAGGAGACAAGGTACCGTTTGTTGGTTCCCGGTATGTCAGGTTAGTGGGTTATAAAGAAACAAACACACAAATAGAACCTCTGAATCCAAAAGGAGACATAGAAGAAACCCTGTACTGTGAATATAAAATGCTTGCAGTGGATATTAAGGTTTTCGCCTGCATGTTCTAACAAGCCCTCTAACTCCATGTCAGGATTTGTACCAGAGGCAGGCACTGAAAAAAGCCCCGCTATCCACCATTCTCTGTAAACTCACAAGAAGTTATTTTATAGGAAGCCAGTGGCTCTAGGAGAGCTTGTTTGTTTTCCGATTTCAGATGTTGGCTCGCATTTCCAATGAAGGGAGGAAGCATCTGAGGTAAAACTCGCCCTCAGTCAGGTCCCCGCCACACACTGATCAGATTTATTGAATACCTCGGACGTTTATCAAGATTAGATTCTCTAACCTCAGTCTCCTTCCCCTTCTCCGCAGCCACCAAGCACCACCCTTGAATCATTTTTTTTAAATTGTTTGTGAAACTCTCTTTCCCGGTTCTCGAGTTGGATGCTCTGATTTATGATCCCGGGATTAAAGGGTATTCTGTGTATCCGACAGCTGCTTCATCCTTATCCTAACACAGAAAGCAGACGGAGACCCTAAAGAAACTACAGTGTATGTGCAGAAGTAAAAGCGACTGTGCTGTAGAAAAAGAAGCAACACTGCTACCTTCACAACCATCTGACATGGGCAATTTAGAGCACCAGAAATTTTTAGTAACTGTTCGGTTTGGTTTAATGTGGTCGTCAGCAAATTGATAGAATGGGATCACTGAAGTTACCACATTAATAAAGAGGCGAGCGTTTGGGGTTGAGTTCCGTTAACGATTGGCCAGGGCTATTGAAATCTGAAATGGCAGCAAATGACCAGATCCGAGTGAATTGAGGTTTTTGTAACATGCTGCACCAGCTCTAAAGATAATATCCGCCTGTGGACCTGGAATTTACCAGTGTGATCAATGTGCACCGTCTGTCATTCACTCGGTGCCTCGTCTTTGGCTGTGCAGTTGCATTTGGACATTTTAGTGTAGTTTTTATCAAAATGAATTGACGAGCAACTCAGAGACCAAGCAAATTGCCCCTCTGAACAAACAGGACGTCAGTAAAGACCTTTACATAAATTTATGGTAGAACGTATTAGGAAAGAAACGTATATTTTAAAGTGTTTTCATTTCCTTGTGTTTTATTTGCATGATGTTCCGCAAGATCTTATAAAGAAGTGTAATAAAAGAGGGGAGAGAGTGTTGTGTGTAGAAATCAATAGCTCATTGCACTAGTAAAAGGTTTAACTAACCAGCGATATATTTGCAACGTCTGTAGTTAAAATCCTACCCACAGTCTAGTTAACTTGCAATCATTGTCTAATGAGTTTGGAGAATATGCTTTACAACATGGAAAATCATAGGTAGAATTTGGGCTGAGGTGTTTTAGAAACTTTATATAAGCCCCAGTGATGGGTATAAAGATAATGGGGCAATGGCCTTGGAAATCCCGTTTTCTGGAACAGCTAGGAAGGATATCTGCCAGCTCTCCTTGGAGATTGATTTGGCTGGCTCGCTAACTTTAACGCAACGGATAACACTAACACGAGAATATCAAGGTGTATGATTGCATTGAATCGTGTTTGTATATTTATCAGTTCATTTTCTGGACAGCCAAGTTTAATCTTGTGGCAGAAAGGAACGTTTTTTGTTCTCCAAATCCTGCTCTCAAATCCCCCCTAATCTTCAGCCTCCTATTTCTACCGCTCCACCCCTTCCCCCACCCTAAACGCGCACGCACGCACACACACACACATACACACACACACACACACACACACACACACACACAACCATTTTTGTTTGCACAAAAGAGATTTTGGAATTCCAGATTTACGGCGGAGTTAATGAAAATAATTGCGTGTTTATGTTCGATGCCAAAACAACAGCAGTGAAAGCAGTCCACACGTACTCTCCGGTGAGGCATACTTCCACTCAAGGAATCGCTAATCACAGTCCTGGTCTAATGCGAAACTCGCAGCACTCGCTTTCAGCTGAAATAGTAACAGCAAACAGTGTGCACTTTGTTTATCTTGCTGCTTATTTGGCTCCACTGGCAGACCAAAGAACATAAAGGTGATTCATGTAGATAAGTTAGCTGTCGAAACCTCATATCTAATGACTATGACTTCACGTTCTTCTATTCTGCCGTTCTAAGGCGGAGACATATTGATCCAAGTTCTTTCGATTTTCAGTGTGTTTGCTTGAAGAATCATGCTGTTCTAATGTAAAATGTTCTTTTCTCCCCACTGGGGCTCCTTTAGATAGAATTTCCCTCGACACGTCGCCACGTATATTGGACTTTGAGAAGCTTTTTAAAAATTTTTTATAAATCTTTATGTAATTGTGCTAGAAAATGTTTCTTAACGTGACATTTCCTACTTACATCAAATATTGTTGGCAGTTCTAAAATCCAATTGTTTAAGGGTTAAAGGGCATTCGTGGTGCATTACATGACAATCCAGTAAAGTTTATTTCCTCGTTGCAGATTATTTTATAAAAGAAAAGCTTAAGTTCCACTTATTGTAGCCCATAATACTCGGAACGAAAGTGAGCACACTATACCCAGCAACAAACCTCCTGAAACAAATGGGTTGTTTAACTGTGATGTTCTTTATTTAGTAATTGCATTGCGAACATCACTTTAACCGAGGGATATTACAGATATGGTCAACATCCAGGCCTCACTTGAGAGAACACAAACTATAACCCAGTCAAGTTTGCCTTAAGTATTTCGGGGCTTTTTTCTTACTGTGGTCACTGATGCGCAGTTATTGTTTTCCAATTATTTGACCGTTGACTAGTAAAACAAATATAATGCGCTTTCACCAGAAGGGGAGTCAGCTGTCGCACGTGTTTATTAAAGAGCTTAAAACGCGCAATGAAATGTTTGAAGCTGTGTGCGCCAATGTCCTTGTCATCCTAAGATGATGCCGGCGTAGTTGTTGTTTATAGAAGCATCCTTTTCCCGTTTTACTGAAGTTCAGGTGAGTTCGCTAAAGCCGCAGCAGTCCCCCTACTTCAGCTGTAACCGAAGTCACAGAAACGTCGAAACAAGATACAGAAAGAATTGTGTCAAAAGCTGATTTGTTGACCGCTGAATCATTTCATTATCTCAATGCGTCGCTTCGTTTTATTGACTTAAAAGAAGTAAGGTTTAAAACACGCCTCGTTTTGTCAACCCCTCCCCCTTCAGTTGAATGTGAAAGGACAACCACAATAGCATCCTTATCTGCAGATAGCTTCAACCAGTTCTCTCCGGTTGCTCTGGGAGCTGCAGATAGGCCATTTCTGATATCGCAATGTAACATTACAGTAACGTTACAGTGGTACGGCTGCTGTGTTTTACAATGTGGTCATGTTGTAACTCATGACTTAGTCTCAGGACATTAAGTTTTCCAAGAGTGTGAAACACAAATGGTATACTTTGCAGTCCGCTCTGAATTGACACCGGCGCGTACTATGGAGCGGGCAGCTTGTTAATTATTGTACAACATTATCGTTGCGCAGCGTTAGATTTATTTTAGCAACCGAATGCTCACATTCTGCTTTTAATTCGCCTTCGTCTAATCGCGTCTTTCCCCCAAATATGCTGAAGGATGTAAGCACGCGGTCAGTGTTTTAATTCAGATCGATTGTACAGGGTCTGGACGGTGACAAATAAATGGGTTGAAAAAAAGAGCAACGCCCTGACATAATTTACTGTGGTCAGTCCGGCGAGATTTATTGCCGCCACTGCACCTCTGATCTCGCGCTTTGTGAAGAACTGTTTGCAATGCAAATATCCGGGGAAATTAACTGATTTAAATCAATGAGCGTGCACACACTCGCACATAGGGAGAAAATATTACGTTTACCCTGGCAAATATAAACGGTGCAAAGTAGACATTATCGATTGCAGCCCAAGGTTACTGAATACATACACCCCAACCTCCATTCGTACAAAGAGACAGCCGGATTCAATCTGGCTGCAAAGTTCGGGAAGATTTTTACTTTCGTGAATTCGGTTTTCAGCTTCTCAAATCAAAAGCTGAACGGGTTCATTAATAACCCAACAAAGTTCATCAGGAAAAAAATGGCAGTCGCGCTTTAAAAGCTGAAATGTATGTGGTGGGAACATGGTTTTGGAATCCGACTCTGTTGTGCAGGACATTTCACTGTCCGATGTGGATCCTAATTATAAGCCTTTCTCTTAGAATTGCTATCAGAAGGCCTCACAAGTTTTATTCTATACGATCGGCAGAGAAACCAAAGTATACTATAGATGGAGAGATTATCAAAAACTATGTTGATTGACATACAGGGACCGAGAGCAGCA
>JAUZTB010000127.1:27484140-27501574 GCA_034780895.1 Rhynchobatus australiae | reverse complement strand
GCAGAGTATTAATTGCTATGGTTCTTGGTGCTACCCAGTTTGTGTATGACCATTTTTCAGTTCTATGTGCTTGTTTGTTAAATTGTGAATTCTGTCCCTTTTCAGCCCTGACAGGGACTCAGCTCCTTTATGGTGTTTGTCTTATGTTATAGCTTTAAAAGGCAATCTTTTTCTTGGCAGAGGTTTAATCGCCTCATCTTGGATTTTCTGTAACCCTTGGGAGATTGCATAATGCACAACAGCACCAGATACATAATGTTTTTAATGCCTGCACTAACTCCAATGAATGGTCCCTTACATTGTGCAGAGGCTGAATCTGTTTCTCATCACCAGTCATGTACAAGATTATGCAAGTCAGTCTTAATGCTAAACATTATAAAGCAACTAGAGAATAGAAGTGTTTGTGTGTCTGTATTTATATGCCTGTACATGAGTTTGTTTCTGTGCATGTGTCTGCATTTATTTTCTTCAAAAGAACCCCAAACACAAAGCTATTCAGAGGAAGAATATTCCTCAATGATTTTAATCTTTTGCGGACCCTGGTGTGTTTTGTTTTACCTATAATGATATGTTTTGGTATGCTTCATTGTACTCAAATTTACAAAAAGAAATTGTTCAGTGGAATTGTGCCCTGCTTAAATTCTGCTGTGTAAAATTTAGTATATGTGATATACCATGATTTGACCATTTCAAGATAGAATGCAAATGAAAAATAATACACATGCGCAGAATGGTTTTAAAATGATACCTTCTCCATTTACAGAGGAATAATACTTGAGGCTTTGAACAGAATCTGAAATGTGATATTTTGTGACTTACAACAGTCATTTACTGACATCAGTTTGGGCTTTTGGTATTGTCTTAGCTAGGCTGTACTATGTCATGTAGGATATTGGCAAGAGGGGAACATTATGATAGAAATAGATACTTAACTAATCACTTTGTCCTTGAATTGATATGGGTAGAGTATTACAGTGCCTATGTATTTTATTCAGTAGTTAAGTTGATATACAGAGACCAGCTAGCTTTGCTGCACAGCAAACATTGCAATATATTTATAGCCTTTCAGTTTATTAACTGAGAAATTGACACACATGCTAATGGAAAAAAATACTCACACACACAGCCTAATCCCAAATTCTGTGCATGCTGAGGCTCGCTGATACTTGTTTTTGTCTGTTTACCTGCCAATATATTTAGTATAGCCCAAATTCTTGATTTAATCAGTAATGGATTGAGTATTCGATTGCAAAAATAATTGGCTGCCATACCCTAATACAGATTTATGAGTTACCCCAAAAGAATAAAGGTGTTGGTGTCCTAACAAGAGGTAACGATGATTTATTGTGCAATTCAGCCACAGTTAATAAATCTGTATCTGTTATTCTAATGAAAGCTGTGACCTTTATCCCCTCAGTGAAGGATTCTTTGACTTTTTAACATGGCATCAATTACCAAATTATGTTTCAACTGGAATTTGGACAATGCAAGATAGTGAATGTTTTAAGAACTGCAACAATATTAAACTTTACAAGATGGTTTCCTTTCACCTTCCCATCTCTCCATCCTGCCTACTGCTGTTTATTTAGAAAAGGCTGTAAATTACATATCCTTTGTCCTACGGAGTTTGTTAGTTAGACTTACTATTCAACAACATTACAGCTACTATTTAAAGAAAGCACTTGTTTAAGGTATATTTCCCATGGCCCCCAAAGTCCCAAAGCTTAATATATAAAAAAATTAACAATAATGACAGACCTTTCAAAATGTGAGGTTTTAGTGCCTATAATATCTTTCCTTTTTTTGTGTATTTGTACAATTAACAGATTCTCACCGAAGTATGTGAGTCAGAATGAATGTGATTTTTGATACGCATGCCTTTATTATCTAAAGAGTCATTGAAAATTTGGCTGGGGTATCAAGCCTCATTAACCCATTATCCCTATGCTCACAGACTTGCACTAATACCCTTCACCTTCCTGTAATTTGGCTAAGTGACTGCCTTTTGTATGGAAAACCCAACAACGAATGACCACTGCAAACTCAGCTTGCTCTTGCTCTCACTCTACATCCACCTACATGAAATGACAGTGAGGATCACTGGGGGTGATTGGTGTTCTCCTCACTAGCCTAATTTCCTTTACCCCATCCTCACCTTGCAACTAACTCAGCCAAACGAGCCAGGGAACAGCTGAGGTTCAGTTATTGTACTGACTGTGCTGAGAGTCCAGGGAAAAGTACTATATAAGCAATTGCCCATATCTGTTTTGATTTATTTAGTGACATAAGGCAACATTTTTGAAAGGTTATTACTGAGACAACTAATAATGAAATGTTTGCATTGCATTCCAGTTAGAGCTCAGTACTCAAAGAATACTGAGTATTTTAAGTGACTATGATGGTTCCACATGGAGCAATATTTTTGTAGAAACTCGTTAGCGCATTGTGCAACAAAACGTGAGGTCTCCAAACTAATTTAAATCAGATCTGAATGAATGGGAGAAAAGGACAAAGCAAGTGTAAAGGCGAAATGAGATGACGGACAAAGGAATAGAAGGTAGGGTAAGAGGAGTTATGATGGGAGAAGGCAAGTGTGGAGCCCACATTGGAATGTACCAGTTGGGCCAAATGGCCTGTCTCTGTGCTGTCAACTCGGTGTAATTTAATAAATTTAGTTGACTGATGTGGAAAAGTTAAAAGCAGCCCTTTGCTCGAAATACTCAGCTAATCTGAAACAAAAATGCAGAGGGGATGGAGCTGCTACACTACCCAAGAACTTTTGTTTTTAACATTACCTGAGAGAGTTTCAACATATTGTTCAAATTTACTGATTCAGAGGTCCAGCTTTGTGCAAGCGTGCTTTTAAACCTTTCGCCCTAGAACTTTTTTCATGGAAATCTAAACTTGACAAAGGCAAAAGGTTAAATGCTGGCCGATTATACGGTTTCAATACAAATTCTTTCAAGTGAATGAGATGCACATGCCAAACATTTCAATCGAAAGTTGAGAATATCAAAGCAGCACTAACAACAAAGTGCAGGAGTATTCTAAGGGGAGAGAGGGGATCAGTTCTTGGTCAAATTGAAGATGACTTTTAGTAGAAAACTGCTGCTGACGTTTTCTCATTACATGTTGAAAGGAAGAGACTAGAGCCAGATATTTTTACATTTCTGTAGTACTTTCCATGACCTCAAAATGTTCCAAAGCGCTACCCAGCCAATGAAGTACATTTGAAATGTGGACACTGTTGTAATGTAGAAAACACAACAACCAGTTTGCTCGCTGTAAGCTCCCACCAGCAGCATTGTGATAACAACCAGATGACCACTGATGTTGACTGAAGGTTGAATGTTGGCCAGGATACCTAGAATAGCTCTACTGTCTTCTTCAAAATACAGTCACGGTATCCCTTACATCTAACTGAATGGCAGGCAATCTCAAAAGCAAAGAACTGCAGACATTGCAACCTGGAGATAAAAGAGCATATGGTGGAAATACGTAGCCGGTCAGGTAGCACTTGTGCAGAGAAAAATGGATTTAATCAGGTTGATAACCTTTTACAAATCAGGTTGTGAAAAGTCATTGAGCTGAAATATTAACTCTGTTCCTTTCTCCACAGATGCTGCCTGATTTGTTGATATTTCTAGCATTTTCAGTTTTTACCTGAATGGCAGACAAAATCTTGGTTTAATGTCTCATCCAAAAGGTGGCACTTCCAGCAGTATGGTGCTCTCTCAGTTCTGCACTGGAGTGCTCATCTCAATTTTGTGTTCAGGCCTCTGGACAATAATTAAGAATGTACCTGTGTGCTATATGCATATGATTGCTTATATCTTGCTTGTAAGTACAGGGACTTTTCGTGTCAGATCCTTAAAATACTACATCTAGTTGCTTCTTCCTAGTTTTAATTCCCCAGCGTTTGGAAAGTACTGGCTTGTCCAGGTCACTGGAACTAACTGCTGTCTTTAAGCTGAGAGAATTTTTGGCATCAGGGTACAAAAGGGATGCACTTTCACAAACCGAAGAACTCAGTCATCCATGGCTAGTGGATCAATCTGCCAAGAATCCCATGTCTTTGGATTAACAGGTCAGCTCCTGTGCTCTGGACAGCTTCCCTCCAACAAGTTCTGACTGAAGGATGCAAACAACATGGGGTGGAACTTTCTTCATGTCACCATGTCAGTTTTAAAATGTTTGCCAACAGTAGTTTGATGTGTCGAATGTCAGATGTTTTAAATTTTCAATAATCACATAGAGGATAATAGAAACTCTTACAAAACATATTGAAATTTTGTTATCCCCAATCATACAGAACAAATCTTTCATTATGAATTGTTACCTTCAGCTTAAATTTCAGCAGTAGATTGTCAGTATCCTCAAATCTCATTATCCGGGCACTTTACATAAGCCCAGGTATCTGTATAGTACCTTTCACATAGCAGAATGTCCCAGTGATGCCTCCTAGGAGAACTATCAGAGAAAAATTGATGTTAGGACAGAAAATATTATATATTTTATTATATATTATACATTATATTATAATATTAATATTAGGACAGAAAAAGAATCAGGTTTTCAGGAAGAGGTTCAGGGAAGGAATTCCAATTAAAGCAGGGCATGAACTGGTGGTACCAAGAAAATTGTGGATTTCAAGAACATACATTAACAAATTTCTGTTTTAAGGATGTATTTATAAAACATGACTTTAAACAGCAATATTCAACCATTGTGTAACTTGGTTAAAACTACTTTGCATTTTCAATTTTATTATCAGTTTCTTTTTTGATTTCTTCCTCTGCCAGTTTTCAGCCAACTTTAAAATATGCTTCGCCTTATTTAAAAAAAAACAGGATTGCCTGTAAACTGTGGTGGCATCAGCAGCCTACTGTACAAAGGAGGATCCTCACCTGTCGCTGACAGTGCAATGCTCCCAGCAGAGATTTCAGTAGCCTCGGAAAGTTCCCTCATTTGGCGCATTCCAAATTCCAAAAGTGCTAAGATGCAAAATTGGCTGAGATCAGCTGGCTTAGCACAGATTGGAGATCACATGGTTTAATGAATAAGGTCACTGATTGTTCATGAACCCAAACTATCAATGAGGTGGTGTAATTGTGCAGCAGATAAAGCTGCTGCTCCAGTGACCCACATTCAACCCTGACTTCGAGTGCTATCTGTGTGGAAATGACTCAAAGTCAGGTTTCCTCCCAGCTGATTGATAGATGAATTGACCACTGTAAGTTACCCCGAGTTTTACATGTGGTGGGAGAACTTTGCAGAATTTTGTCTTTTGAATTTAGTGATTTTCACATTATTTTCAGAGTATATCCTGGATGGAGAATCCTCCAAAATTCTTAGCGTAAAATTTATTTTTAAACATTCCGTGCAGCACCACAGCATGAGTGTGGAGTTGGGACTATTGTAAAGTTTCATTTATTTTAATTTTGGGCTCTTTTGTGTCATAAAGAACAACATGTTTTTGTATTGTACTGTTAACTATTTAAACCACCTTAACGCAATTGAAATGTGTTGCATATGGGTCAAAATATGACACAGAGCCACACAGGGAGATATAGTAGGTTTTAATGAGGAAGATAAACAGTTGGAGAAATGAAGAAATCAAAGAAGAAATTCCAACGCTTTTAACCTTGATAATTTAAGACATAACCGTGTTTGAAAACTGAGGAGGCTCAGTAAACTCCTAGGGAATGAGATACTCTGATTTGATACAGTTTGATGCAAAATGAAATGCAAAAAGGTGAAGGTACAACACCAATGCTATAATTGGGTGCTTTAGTTTACCTTGTAGTGATCCACTATTGGAATTTGGTGAGATCGAAGGAAAGAACTTGAATTTATATTGCACATTTAACTTCCCTCAGGACATCTCAAAGCATTTTAAGACTAACAAATCGGTCTTGAAGTGAAGTTGCTGTTGCATATGTGACACATGACTCCATCCAGCACAAGAGATGAAATCTATCATATTTGAAATGGCATTTAGATTTTAATGTTAAGATTATTAAACAGTCTAAATTTTCTTAATGTACTTTGTTTTACATGGATCCAAATAAAAGATAGGTTAACACTTTAAAGTTTAGTTCATAGAATGGTACTTATGATAATGCAGTGTCCTCAGTACTGCTCAGTATGGGCTGATTATCTGATTATATTGGATCTCTGAAACCAAAATGCCTCTAAAATGAGTTATCCAGTGTGCAGTATGATCACTTGTCTATGATTATTGTCCATGTAGCTCCAAGTCTCTGCTCCATGTTGTTCCCCATTCTGATATATAATGAGGCATAGCATTATGATGACATCATTTCCCACTCGCAGCAAACCTATTCACTGCCACATGGATAGCATAACTGATGTATAATTGAAGAAATCTGTCTCTGGGATGGTCCCAGATTCTTGCACTAGAGCCAATGTAAGCAAATTGCAAGGAAACATAGGCCCAAGTATAACAATGTGGTTCAAATGAAAAAGATCGCTGCATTTCCCTATCACGCTTCACCTTTATCATTTCAACAGTACCTTTGTCATAAAACAAAGTGCTGAGGAGACTTTGAAAGTGGTCATTTAATGAGGGGCAGTCACTGTTAATGTGGCAATGTGACTTAGGCCTGTTGGAAGAACAGGCAATTAACATTATCCAGTAAGGTACCATCTCTGGCCGGCATATCTCCAATTAAAGATTCTCCCCAGTGCTCCTCAAACAAATGTTTTTTCTAAGGACGAGTGAGTATATACGGAGCTCAGTGAAGTAGCAATGCCTTAATATATAAAAAAGAGTTACATTGATGAAAAATAAAATAAGTTACATTCCTGGAAGCAGTGAAAATTGCCTGTGAAAACTCAAATTTTCAGCACTCATCTGATAATGATGACTCTTCTAATGATGATGATTCATTGATAATGTAGTTTCATGGATCCTGAATTACAAAATCAAGAGATAGAAGCCCAACCAATCTGTCCTGAAGACTATTGTATCATGTCACTGTCACTTTAGTGTAAATCAAAGATTAAACCTGGGACCTTCTCAGGCCATACAGCTCAACAACTTGCTGCAGATCCACTCAATGGTGGAAACTACAATCTGGCTCCTTTAAAACATGTAGTGTACTGGAGGGAGTGTGTGAGGGAAAGCTGGCTGGAGAGATGAGGTGGGAGATCTTTTATAGATTCTGCACTGCAAACAATTCCAATCTAAAAGGGGTTACGCCTTTTCTGGTAATGTCAGATGCACACTGCCCACTCTCTGCCAAATGCTTTTGTTTTTAAAGAAACGATATTTGTGTGATATTGTCTGTTGCTCACCATAATCCACAGGCTCTTAAAGGAATCAAACAGATTGTTTATAAAATGGTATTTGTGGTTTTGTGACTGTGGCTCCCAGACACTAAAAATGGATTCAACTAGTGGCTGTGTGCAGACGCACCCTGGTGATTTGTTTGTGGTTTCAGAACCTTTTGCCAAGGACCATTTTTGGAGAAATTCCTGCATTGAATAGAGGGGTCCCTGATTTTTCACAGTATAAACCTCAAAGTGAGTGTGCCAAAGTAATGCTGACCACAAGTGGCACTTGTTAAGTGGCATTGTTGAGAAAGGTGCAGGGATTAAGTTCATCATATTGGGTATTGAAGATAGTGGATAGGTCCTGGTACAATAATTAACTCTTCAAACACTGGTACGAAGGGAGGGATTGACATTGTAAGTCCCAACATAAATACATTGTTGAAACATTTAAGAAGAGGCTAGATAAGTCCATGAGGGAGAAAGCATTAAAAGGTTATGCTTATTTGTTGAAATCATGGGAGGAGGCTTGTGTGAAGAGATGGGAAAGAATTGTTAGTGGAATAGTTAATCTGCTTTAATTCAATGGAACACAGTAGTGTGTGTTTCCTTACCTTTGACAACCCCACTTTAACCTCACCACTTTCTTATCTAAGATTTCTCGCATTCCTATAGCACCTTGAACTTTGGAAAATAATCTCAAGATACCCGCAAAGATATGAGAAAACTAAATGGCTGTTGAGCCAAGAAAGGAGAGATTAAGAGAGATGTTCTAAAGCTTGGTCACAGGCTTGAGTTTTAAGAAAGATTTCAAAGAAGGTTGCTGAGAGATGGAAGGCTTTACAGATGTATTCTCAGAGCATAGTTGAAGGAACAGCCATCAATGATGAGGTAAATGAAAGGGATCAGCAAGGGTTTGGCAGAGGGGAAAAGGTAACATAAGGAGTTTACAAAGCTTGCAGGTAGAGGAAGTTACAGATAAAGGGATAGGCAACGCCATGTAATTATTTAAATACACGAATGTGCATTTTATATTAGGAACAGAGATCAACATGTTCATCACAGATTGAGATGAAGTTTGTGTGGGACTTGATGTGATATAGAATATAGGCAGCAAGACTTTGTGAGTGGAAATTTATGGTAGGTGGAAGATGGAGACCTGACCAGGAGGGAACTCTTAATAGTTGGGTGTGGAGGTAAAGGTACGGATGAGGGTTTAAGTGACGATGGGCAGAGGATATGGTAGTTAAATGCTTAGGGCGCCATGATTTTACAGTGGGATTCTGGGATATTGGCACCAGGTCCCAACAGTAAATAGCACTAAATCTGCATCATTATTCATGGTAGCATACTCTCACAGTTTTCTGTGGATCCACAAGTTTCCTGGCAGGTTAAAGGAGGCGGATGTACCCACGCAACAGTCCAAATGAGTCACAGATACCAGTCAACAGAATCTGACCGAAAAAAGTGGAGAGAATGAAGTGTTTTAGTTTAGATTTGTGAAAGTCACTAAAAACAACCTTATTTTGTCAATGCACAATTCCCCATACAGATTTAAAATATCAAGTTTCTAAGTGAATTTCGTTATATTGAGAGCTGTGGCTAAGTGTGGTGACGTTTTCACAACTTCTAAAAGGAGTTAATTAAAATAAAAAGCAGGGGGCAGTTTGTGGTATAAATATATAAGAGCATAATCACCCTTTCATGTCCCCAGGTTCCCAGCCCGAGCAATGATGTAACTGACAGTACCAGTAATGGTGGCAAAAAGCTGGAACTGTGCTTTTCAGTCAGCTTGGCACAGTAACTTTTCTACTCCTCCTATTGACTCTGCTGTTCCTGCAGCTGTTCAGTTTTACATGTATAAAATCCTCGGGTGATGAAGACACTGTGGCCATTTCAACCAAAGGTTGTTGATTATACATAATATTTTCTTAGCTGAAAGCTATCCCAGTCTCTTTGTCATTGCAAGAATTTGGAATATTTAATATCTATAGAATATACATGCCTGTTCATCTGGAGTTCCAGTGATACAATCAGAACTGAATTTACCCAGCCAAATGCAGTTGAAAGTCTTAAGTAAAGGAATTCATCAGAATGCTACACAGAATTTTCACCAACTCACAGAATATCCATATGCATGTACACAGGCACTCACCTCCTATGCACACGAATGTTAAATGTACGACTGAACTACTTCACACCTTTCTAAACTGTAAGGGGGTGCAGAGCATTTACCATTGCAAATAGTGTCATGATCAGGTTCTTACTATGTTCACGCAACATATATGAGCCACTTCCTTGGAACACTCTAGCACACAGCAGAATGTTGACATACTTCAGGTTGCTTCACTAAAGACGCAGTTAATTGAGATGTTCCTCTGACATACCATTGCTTCTCTTCAATTTTCTAGTTCCATGTAAAGTATGGTTTAGAGTTTGCTAATTGGATGACAAATGGAAAATATGTTGTTCATTAAAGTTAAAAGGTTAAATGCTAATATAAAATAAAGGTTAAAGATGCTTCTTTAATTACAGCTCATGATATAATTATAAGTGTTTATTAGTATGTCATTGTAACTTGTTAGCCAGGATATTGCAGAATACTTGTTATATTTCGATTTTCATCACCTTAACCACCAAAAGAAACACACACATGTGTGAAAACAAACAAACAAAAAATGGTGTTTGAATCCATTTCCTGTTGAATAGGGAGTAGATAAGCAATGGAGTATCCATTTGATGAAACCCAGGGCTGCCCAAGATTTGAATGCAGGCTACTTAGTTCTTTTGTGGTTTGCAGATGTTCCTCCTAGCCACCAGGTGGCTGGCCCCATGGAAGCCAGGTGTATCTCCAGGGTGGGTCTGATCCAGAGGGAAAAGACTGGGATGCAGAAATTACACCAGCTGTAAGGTTGGACAATAAATGTAGCAAATTATTTGACCTGCTTAGATATGGAACACATGTTAACTTCTTTGATTAATATAAGGATGAAAGCAATTTTTAAAATTTACTTGGTTTTGTTAAGTCTTCCCATAATGAAATCTAAAATAGCAGGAATAAGGGTCTGGAGTGGAAACCATTATATTGGTATTTTATTTCAGGCCTAATGATGCCCAGCAGGATTTTGTAAATCATTATATCAAAACTTTGAAAACAGAATTACATATTAAAACAGTTGCCAGCCTTATTACATTGTACAAGTTGGTATCCAGATGTTTTATGCATTAGAATATATTCATTTAGTTCCACTGTACTGCATGAATTCAGCATAAGTGTTAATACAGTAACAATAATGGATGAGATGTACTCCTAATGAGCCCTGTGATGCCGAGATTAGCTGATGGATATTTGGAGTGGTTTAGAATGAATCTGAATTTTCCTTGTGTCCTTGAGCTTGGTTTTTATGGTGATGCTGAAATTTTATTTAGGGTTGTGAATGTTTTGGGACTTGCATCATCAAAATTGATTAGTGTTTAAGGAAAGGCACAGATATTGAATTAAGGCTTGAGGGAAGATATGGGGCTTGAAAAAAACTCAGCTAATGACACAAGGCTCAGGAAGCAATGTGAAAGCCATGAAGCTTTGAAAGGTTTTTTCTTCCAGAATCTGTTTCCATTCCAGATGCCAGACGTATCATTCTTCTTGTTTCCTGTGGGAACCCCAGGCATGAAAATGAGCCAAATTGTCTGTCTTGAGAATCAGTTTCATTTATTCCCCCTTTGCAGGAAGATGTATTTGTTTTTCCTATACCTCTTGACACAAATTTGAAGATGTTAGGCTGGTTAATATCTCTTTTTTAATTGTGCTTCTTTTTAGCTCTTGCTTTCCTGGTTGCAGTCCTATCAGCCTGCTGTGTACAGAGGCATTCCAAACATTGATCCACGTCAACAGCTGTCTTGCTTACAGTCACAACTGAGTTGGACTGTTGCAAAGAGAACCATTGAGCTCTCATTAGCAATCACGGGCTCATGGATACTTCACCCATTTGGAACAAAGTACAATGGTGGTTATCTTACTGGAGAGCTTTGCTGTTTCTGAATGGATGTGGAGTCAGTACAGTATACTGCCAGGGTCAAATGGTGCAGTTCACGGCAGAAACATTTTCTGTTTTTCCTTTGCACAAATTTTGCATCAACGTGGTTTTCTACTTACTTAAAATATGTCTAACAATAAGGCATTTAAGAAAAGGAATGCCCATGTGCACCCTGCAGAACGTTGATATAAAAACTATTTTATATTGGCAGAAGGGAAGAATAAAATGGAAGGTAAGGGTGCTCTGTTTGACTGGCAGTGGCTCCTTTTTATTTAAGCCTGCCCATTGATGAAACGGCAATCAGGAATGTTTCATCAATAAAGATTTATTGCATTTATTTAGCAGCTTTATTGTAGTAAAATCATCCACAGGAATGGTAAACAAAATTTGTTGCTGAGCTACATTAGGAACTTTTACCACATGCAATAGTCAGAAGGCAGGGTTTTAGGAAGAATCTTAAGGAAGGAGAAGGAAATTATTGGGAAGTAGGCCTCTGAATGATTTAAAACCTGCATTCCATTGTAAGGTTTGACGCTGGGGAAGTGTAAGGAGTCAAATCCCCCATGCACAGTTTAATTTTTGGAAAAACCCCGCAGGCTCGGGTCCTTTTCCCAAACTATAACAGATGTGATTCCAGAGTCAGTAAGTACCTCGTTGGCTGGTGTCTGATCTCCAGCGCACAAGGCACCAGAGTTTCAGGCAAGGCAATTACAATATTTACAGCTCTGTAGCTGATTAATCATGAGTGTGAAGCAGAGCGAGTAAGGGCAGGGCACGGAAGTGAAGGATGAAGAGGGTGCTGTTGGAATTCCAATTAAATCAGACACGTTTCAACCAGATTTATCTGTGTATTTCTTTATATAAGAGGAGAACTCACCAGGAGCAAAATGACACGTACACAAGAGACAGTCTACTAGTGAGTCCAACTTAATGGGTGTTCACATCTGGCTTTTTGCAGATGCTGGCCATTTGCTGCAATGTCAAGAACTAGATGTAGTTGGTGTTGTGTCGCTGAAATTGATTAAAGTAATAGTAAAAATTTTAATGCAGACACAGCATGATGTAATACATGATTATAATGTAATAAGTCCAATCGGGCTGCTTGTTGAATGACAATTTGGCTTAGAAATTGTGTGGATGTAAAGCACCCTAACATTGCTTTATCCAATTTTGCACATATTTCCAAGCCTTTAACAAGGTAGGGATTTTTTTGTGTGAGAAATTTGGGTACCCTGATGATGTGTTTTGGTGACAACAGTAAAGTAACACCCAAAATTGGTTTCTGGCTTTATTTTCAATCATATTAGTCTGTATTATGACTGGCACTGTTCACTCAAGCAGAAGGCTCCACTTGAGCATTGTTTGAAGGCAGAACACATATCTTCCATAGTCATTAGGCAGAGTGCTGCAAAGCCCTCTGCCAAACAAATCGCAAGTAAACTGACTCTTTCCCCCCCCCCCCCATTAAAATTAAGCTGCCAGGAATACAAAAAGCAATCATGCAACAAGTGTGGTTCCATGTTCATC
This sequence comes from Rhynchobatus australiae, assembly GCA_034780895.1. NCBI lineage: Eukaryota > Metazoa > Chordata > Chondrichthyes > Rhinopristiformes > Rhynchobatidae > Rhynchobatus > Rhynchobatus australiae. The sequence continues at coordinate 27,488,717 of JAUZTB010000127.1, read as the reverse complement.
ATATTTAAAGTGAGTAAAAAAATAGTGGAGAGAAACAGATGACAATAGAGGTGGTAATCATGGAAGAAATTGACAGGGAGGTGTATTTAAGGGCTTGAGTGCCTGCAGTATTTGGAGCCTTGCATTTCAGTCAAATGCCCCTTTCAGGTGTTCATTGAGAGCAATGCAAGCAGTTGTACTTGTTTAGAAAACAAGCCTCAAATTGGTTGTGACATTTTCTCCATGACAGTAGTGACTCCACTCCCTTGGCTGTAAAGTATTTTGAGATGTCGTAAAAGGCTTTCAGAGCAAACATGTAGCCCAATTAAAATTAGCCTATTTTTAATGAGGAGAATCACTGTGCCTTAGAGTTGTTCTAGAATGAAACCCAGCCGAGGTTAGTATGCTAGAAAGGTAACCAGTCATTCTTTCAAGTATTACAAATATCCATAACTCAGATTTATGACGCACATTCAGATATGGCACAATTGAGTAACAAGTCTGCACTCGCTCCTCCAATACATTCTGTTCCTTATTGAAGTGTTGGGTTTGAATGTTGGTATTCTCGTCAAAATGAAAATGAAAATTTCTGACAAAGACTCACCTTGGGTCAGTTATTGCAAGGCATTGGGAAACAGAACCCAATTGTATTTGATTCCTTTTTAAGTTTCAAAGCAAAGGTGGTGACTGCCATAAGTAATTGTTATGAAAGTGACTGTGGACATATTTCAAACTGCAATCTCTCTTAGTTTTCCACTGAACTAACTGTCCTCATAAACAACCACATGTCCTTGCTTTCAAGGTTGTTCGGAAGCTGTAATTTAATGGTGGCAACACTTGCCTGGTTGCTAGATATTCAGTATCAGCACATTGTAGGATATTTTGTGTATAAAGATGAATGCAAGACCACAGAAGAATTTATGCCAATCCTTGGAATATTATTTAATAATGAATAGCATTATATAGAAATTTGCACATTTATGTTCATTCTACTTTTAATTAAAAACTTGCCTCATCCAATGATGTGTTTATTGTAAGTTTAGAAGCAATGGCATAATATAGTTCAAGCATGGCCTAAATATACAGAAGTAGACAATATTAATCAGAAACTTTCAGTGTTAGAGCAACATTGCAACGACTGAGAGAATGGCATTACCTGCCTTGTGATAGTAAAGTTCCAGGATTTTAAGCCAGCAATGATGAAAGAACAGGGATATATTTCCAAGTCAGGACAGGTTTTGACTTGAAAGGAGAAAGGAGTTGCTGGTGTTTCTGTTGACATAGCGTACTTGTCCCCTAATGATGAAGGTTGTGGGTTTGAGAAGTGCTACTGAGGACTTTTAAGTTGTGGCAGTGGGTTTTGTAGATGGTTGTACCAGTTTTGGAGGGGATTGAATGTCTACTACCATAGATAAGATGTCAATGGCTCAGGCAGCTTTGTCCTAGATGGTGTCTAGTTCTTTAATATTGCTGACTTTGCACTCATCCAGGCAAGTGGAGAATGTTCCATCATGCTCCTTACTTGTGCCTGGTGAATGATGGAAAGTGTTTGGTGAGTCAGGAGGTAAGTCACTCACCCTAGAACGTATAACCTCCGACCTGCTTCTCTAGCCCCTGTATTTATATGGCTTGTACGGTTAAGTTTCTGGTCAATGGTGACCTCCTCGATGTTCATTGTAGTTGATTTGACAAAGGTGGGGCCATTGAATGACATGGGGAGGTTGTCATACCATTTGTCGAAGATGCTTATCGTCATTTGTGTGGCACAAGTCTGCAGTAATCAGTAGACTTATAACGGAAGGAAGACCATTGATAAAAAACTAAAGATGGTGAGCCTAGGTAACCAAAGATGTCCAAGGGAACTCTTGATATACGGAGCTGAGGTGATTGGCCTCAAACCACCTTAACCATCTTCCCTAGTACTAGGTATGACTGGACTTTATTGGATTCACATTGCCTCAATTATACCAGAGATTCTTGATGTCTCACTTGCTCAAAAATAAATGTGGTACCTTTCAATTCACCACAGGAATTTTACTCTTATTCATGTTTGGACCAAGACTATAATGAGGTCTCTGACCTCACAATCTATTTCATTGTGACCTTGCACCTTATTGCACTGCACTTTCTCTGTAGCTGTGACACTTTACTGTTATTGTTTTTACCTGTACTACATCAGTGCACTCTGTACTGACTCAATGTAACTGCACTGCGTGATGAATTGACTTGTATAATCGGTTTGTAAGACAAGCTCTTCACTATACCTCAGTACAAGTGACAATAATAAACCAATACCAACAGCAATACCAGTGATTCTAGTGGAACCCAATTGGCCATAGGAGAACAGATTATTAATGCATACCTACTGTCAATGATATGTTCTCTCTGACTGAGAGACAACTGAAGGCTGGTGTTGATTGGCTGGTTTGGATTTGTTTTGCTTTTTGTTGGCAGGACAAATCAGGAATATTTTTCACTTTTTCAGGCGGGTGCCAGTGTGCAGCTGCACTGCAACAGCTTGGCTAGAAACGCATTTTGCTCTGGAGCACAGGGCTTTAGCACAACAGCCAAGATGTTGTCGAGGTCCATTGCCTTTGTTATATTCAGTGCGCACATTCATTTCTAGCTATCATATGAAGTGAACCTGGTTGACCGAATCCTGGCTTCTTATGATCAGGAGGAAGCCAAGGTGGCTGATCAACTTGACACTTATGGCAGGGGATGGCTGCAAAATGTTTAGCCTTATCTCTTGTACTCATGTTACTAGATTCCAGCATCACTAATGATGTTATATTCTGTGTGTGAGAGAGTCCACACACTGTCCATTAAGACATTTCTCATGAACTCCCAAATTGGATTTATGAAACTGAGTGTTAGCAAGAGGAAGCTTTTCCTCCACATCTATTCTTGGGGTAAGCCTCCTGTTACTCCAAATTCTCCACAACCCACAAGATGCTGGTCAGGAATGGGATGAATAGTCTTTACTTAGCTAACTGGGTGCAGCTCAAGAACCACAACACCAACAAGGGACAGAACATCTTTCTCTGTCCACTACCCACCAATTTAAAACATTTATACCCAACACCATGAGTGTATTGTTACCATAGTTTATACAGCCTAGAAGATGAAATATAGTAACTTGCTGTGTGTTTGTCTGCACCTCCAAAATCAACAACCTCAACCACTTAAAGAAAAAGGGAATGCTTGAGAGTGTCACCACTTCACATTTCAAGTCAATCACACACCATCCTGACTTGGAAATATGTCACAGCCTCTTCTTCATTGCCGGATCAAAATTCTGCATCTCCCTACCCAACAACAACACTGTTGGAGTACTTTCACCACAAGAACTTCAGGGACTTGAGAACGTGACATACAACAACCTTTTCAAGGGCAGCTCAGAAGGAGCATAAATACTAGGCTTGTGAGCAAATTCCACATCTCAAGAAGGAATTAAAAGCAGTCACAGGTGATTTGAGAAGGATGCTTAAAATAATGAAGAGATAAAATGTAAGAAATGAGTAAAAGCCTTTTGTTTCCAGTGATTGCATTTAAAGATATGCATAAATGTCTGCTTCAACCCAGACAGGAGAAACTTTAAATACAAAAGGCTTGTAGAAAATCCTTGCAGAGTTAGTGATATGGGCAGAGATCACGTCAATGTTTAAAGATTTGATAATTGATGGAAAGAGATAGAAAGAGCTAGGAACAGAACAGGTGGAGGAGCTCGTGACCATCGTCACAGATCAGTTAAGTCAAAGGACATTTTGTGACATCCACTGACAAAGGGATTTTGGCTTAGATTTTTAGCCTTGTACCTGTAATACATGTTCAATTACATAAATTTTCTTAAGTGCGCCTTTGGGCAAGGTCTGCACCTTGAAATGAGATGTTAATGTTCAAAGGTGGATATGCAAAAACTTTCAGTTATATGTAGTTTGTGTTCTCAGGTTCTCCAACCTCTCTTTTTCAGCATCAGCACCAAAGATGATTGCTTTTGATTTTGCTTTTTGTTTGCAACCTGGTCATGTGGATTCTAACAGCTCATCACACAGTTTTGTAATGGGATTTTCTTTGCAATTAAAAGGTTCCCTGACTGCTGAGGGGGAACTCTCCGTGAGAGGAATGAGGCATCCGAAGTGTGTTTGCTGGGGCTAAGGTACAGTTGTTGCAATTAGTGAGGGGTAGGTGAAAAAGGGGGACTAAAGGAAATCAGCCTGTGTTCCTGTTCCTGTTCCTGCTCCTGTTCACAGTCTAGTGAGTTGTCCTGTACTCTGTAAGTATAATTCTCTACAAATTTATTAGAATTTTGTAAATGTTTACTGAGTTTGAGGTGTAAAGTCATCTCGTTACGATTATTTGCTCATTTGGTTGTATAGCAGTATGCAACACAAGGAAGTTGTGAAAGGTGCCATATAAATGCAAGTCATTTTCAAAATTGCAGACTGAGTGATTGTCTCTGAATCCACAACATTGCAATGTTTGTTAGTATTTTTGAGTTGCTATTGTTTGGTATGGGTGGTGTCTAATAAACAGTTGTGAACACTGTGCTGGCATAACTTTGCATTCTGACCTCATGCAACCACATTATCTTCCCA